>JASCZW010001162.1:0-118794 GCA_034211315.2 Aedes japonicus
TCAAACATGGAACTGGCCTGTTGAAACTGCCGGGGCCTAAAGATAATCAATACCAGGCAATGGGAATTATCTGCTGCGACAGGTCAAGGGAAATGCGTAAATCGTGAAATCGTTTCATTTAAAATCAAATTAAATTTTCGCTTCACTAGTATAGACCTGAAAATATTCAGTTAAATATTTTTCAGTCTACTGTTATTTCCATCTGTTTCCTGCCATTGCATTTGTGCGTACCTGTTCTCTTTCTGGCAGTAAGTTGGTTTGCCTGAATTGCTGCTCAGTCCCAGCAGTTTGTCTTCTTTAGAGTTCTTCGGCTTGACTGCCCATTTCACTGGGCGGAGCCTGGGAGGTGTTGGGATGGTTCTGTCCTGGGAATCATTCCGCATAAAAAACCGTTGGCGGCGTATCACTTCTACGGCTAAGCTTACTGTAATGGTAAGATGCTAGTCCGGCCAAAATAGCAGGAATCAACAGCGCGTTGACGTCATTCCAAATATTCTTCACGTAACGCTATTAACGCCAGTTCTTCAAGCCACAGTACAGATGTTTGCCAACCAGATATTTTCATGAATCCCTGACAGCTGCGTGCCTGGAAAATATCCGCTACCTTCCTCTGTCGTATAAAACTCCCGTTCCGGAAGTTACTTGACGGGTCTTCGTCGTCCATTACGTCACCGTCGTACAGCCTCTGGGATCGCGTTTACGCTTGTTTATCATCGCGATCTGGAGTTCACTACCTCTGGTCGATATTCACTTGGCTTCCGATGGTCATTGTAGATCACACCCAGCTTATCTTGCGGCATCCAGAGAATAGTTTCGGCTTGAATGTCAACAGATGGCCCGGCCTCGATTTCCCGATCCAGACTTCCTCTGGCTGTCGACAGATGTCTCAAACACTTTAATCATACATTGTAATCATTGATTTCCACCTTTAGCGATTTTGTTACCCTTGCGTGCGAGAGTCACTACGATGCGCGAGCAGGGCTCTGCTGTTTTCTGTCTGGACGGCATTTTGACAACTGAAGA
This sequence comes from Aedes japonicus, assembly GCA_034211315.2. NCBI lineage: Eukaryota > Metazoa > Arthropoda > Insecta > Diptera > Culicidae > Aedes > Aedes japonicus. The sequence continues at coordinate 1,024 of JASCZW010001162.1, forward strand.
GTGAATTCCAAAATCAAAATAGGATAATATATCTCTGTCATATTGAAGATCAAGGGTGTTCATGAATGCAAATTGAAAGAGCCATGTCAGTTGATACTGACTAGTTCTGTATCGCTCAATGCGATAATACAACAGCTGCAGATTGAAAATTGCTACAGCAGCCTGATGAAGCAATGAGTTGACGGAAACTGCCAAATATCTGGAGAGAAGAGCATGAAACAGAGACTATTTTATCTGAGATCATCAGACATCAACGAACTCGACAACTTGAATGATCGATTAACTGACGAGATACTGTGGCTAATGGAAACCCTGAAAGAAGGGAAGTATATTCCATGGCACGGAGGAGTTTCGGGGAGTAAATATCCGGGTCAAATTTACACCATTCATCACCATCTAGAACTATTATCTGGGTGATCATTGACAATTTATTTACATCGGGATCATCATCAGGTAAAAGGAGCCAAATGAATAAAGACTTTAATGACACTAGCTATATGAAAATGACGTAACAACGAAGTTTCATGACATGATACGGAACGACAAGGATCATAATATAGACATTGAGAAACCAAAGATTACCAACAGGCTAGGATCTCAAGTAACACCTTAGTTTTATTCTGCCGTATAGCTATCTCCTGTTACATTACATTCAAAACTGTCTTTACATGAACTAGAGAATGCCAGTCTCCAAAGTGGCCCAATTTATAGACGGGTTGTGAAAACAGCCATCAAAATCCCTATTAAAGACCATACAGATCTTGAAACAACCCCAGCGGAAGATGGCCATGACTAATTCGAGAACCTTCATGAGGTACCTGAGTGCTCGTGCCATTACATTTTTGTGAAGGTTTAACAGACGAACATAAGAATAGCGATTCGTAGGTCACACGATGATTGAGCCATTGGGTGACGATGAGAATTCTCAACATGTCGAATCAAAACAAACACAAACTATCAAATAAAGGAAAACAAAACAAGAGGATTTGAAATACTATTCAGACATATGAAGAAAACACATACCGATGCATGTAGCACTAATTTTTGCGGAATATAAGGCTGACTTCTCTGCTTTCCTTAGGTATGAAGGTGTTTCATGTCAAATATTATCCGCATTTACAGACGTGTATCGATGTCAGACTGCCTTCACACTGAAGATTGCTGTCCACGAGGTTACTCCGATAGAGTGCGTATCTAACTGATATGATTGATGATAAGTCTACTCATCACAGAGGCCAAATCATACGGTTGGTGTAGTCTGTTCTCCGCGATGAAATAATATCGATGGAGAATTGCCGTCCTAGATTGCACCTAATCGGTTTGCCAAGGAATGGAATCCTGACGAACTACAAATCGTCTTCCTATGCACTAGCTATGAGCGAGTCCGCTTCATACCTGGGATAGTGAAGGACTCCAAACAGTTGCCATCAAATCATGATCTCGACACTCATCTGTCTCCCAAAACATTACTGAGGAAATAAAGATGAGTGTTTGATTTACTAGGTTTCAGCTCCGATCGAGGCCTTTGGAGAAGCCATTTATTAAATGGTATGTGACTATTCATTGGCATCATCTCAATGCGATGTCATACGTACAGTTCAGCAACTCAACAGAACAGCTTTTCCTGAAGCCTTGCAGAAGGCGCCAGATTTCATTGAAGATACGAGTTGATTCATTGAGAGACCCATCAATGAAAAACTTTTCGAATTGATACTTGCCAAAATTACTGGAATAATAATAGAACGAAAGACCTGAATTACGAGATGCTTGTTTCACGGAAAGCTTCATAATGAATTGAGGAACAGTTATAGTGCAAGGAGCCAGCGGTTTGAGTATAGAACGAAAGACACATATCCGACGTTGTAAAGGGTGGTAACTCATAAATCATGAGTTCACCCATAAAATTGAAACGAATTCAATATCACACTGCGCATTGTATTACGCACCAACGCACGATACGATTCTCGACTCAGAATCGTTCTGAAAGCTCTCGCTCATAATATAAATCAAATGCGGAGAAACGCATTTTATTGTGAATTTTTTGAAGAAATGATACTGACCACACCCATCATTGCTTCCAAAAAATTCAAATATTATTGATTTTCAAATTGATTTCATTTGCCTTTACGTAACGGTACTTCCCTTATATGTCACAATATAATCTGTTGATTTGCGCACAAAGCCCAAAGATTGGGTTGAGAAATGGGCTGGAGCCACATTAGGCAACATACCACTTCAGTTTTCTGCATCCCCAGATTCCTAGCTCCATGTCCAAGTTGTTATCTGTTTTCCTGACAATATCTTGCAGAAAAATCTAAAATTACGGAAGCCCATTATCTCGCAGACAATTGACAGGATTGATTGAAACTGATTCAGAAGCGCCTTAACTCATTTGCACACACTCAGCTACTTGCGCGCAAAGATACTTGATTAACGATATGCTTGTATAACACGGTTTGATTTGCTCAAATTGCGTATCTGATAGCAGCTGCTGATTCACCTGTTCGAAGGATCATCTTCAACAGCTCTTAATGCACGAGATCATAGTACCGGGCGGAAAGAGCTATGATCACGCAGGTTACCAGGCAGAATGCCCATCATCTTGACTATCCTCTCAGGCGTATGATGTTGCCTGAAGGAAATTGCAGCTAACAGCAGTTATTCTCATGATATCTGGGATATTTTCAGTAAGATTGAATCTCATCATATGAAGTTGCCTTGATGCAAGAGAGCCACAGAGTATTCACTTTACACAGGAAGGGTCTACCAGGTGACATCATACGTTCCTAGGTACTGAGATGCCTTGTTTCTAACAGGACCCACCTTACGAAGATCACGCAGCGGCTTCTGACTATCACTTCCGCCAAAGACGAGCGACAGAGCCACCACAAATGTATGCCTGCAAGAGTTAAAAGCTGCAGAAGAATTGATCTTTGGATTGCCAATACGTTATCGGTACCAACAGTGATACAAAACAGCACTCCAGCTCTGCTCCCAGCCATACTGACGGCTGCAAATATCGTTGGTTGTGACAACTGACTGCATTAATGGTTGTCTAGCAGCCACTACAATGGCCGTTAGCACAGCCTGCTGAACTATCAGCTATCTGATCATCATCTCCAGCGCATGCCTCCAAATTGTTACTGCTGTCACATTCTGTTATACACTGCTTGAGTTGCTACATCCTCCAGGGCATACTTGCAACAATACCTGTACAGCACACTGGAGCCGACATACATATGACTCTGGCCAATAATCAAGGCCACCAACTACTCTGGATCGTAGCGTGCTACTTGACGCGTTTGTCAGCTGCCATAACGGATTGCCTGTTACCACTGGCACAAGCCAGTACTGAACGGTTGAGAGAATTCCAAGAAATTCTCCTTTATGTACTGCCCAGCGCTGCATATTTGTCAGTTTGCTCACATCTGAAATCTGTGATAGAGTGCACAAATGCGCTTGCCCTAGTGATAAGACTTCACTCATTTCTTTCGTCATTCTCATTAGCATAAAATCAGAAACTGGAAATCTGCAATCAATTCCCGGAAGGCGATAATCTCAATGATCATACAGTAATGGAATGTCTCAAAACTTCACTGTTGTTGTTGCCCGCACAAGAAGTCATTAACATTTTGCCTGATTTGAAGGTCAAGATATTTCGAATGGCAAGGAGAAGAAAATACTCGTATGACGAATCCGTTCAAAACTCCAGAGAGCCAAATAGATTTGACGGATTGCTCTCCGAAGTGGAATTGAAGAAGTCTCTATTCTAAAGTGAAATCTGCTGTGTCTTGACCACAAGGCGGTTGTAATGCAACGGCTCTCAGAAGATGATTTCCAGAAATGATCTCTGTTCATGACTTCAATTTAATTGTTTGATTGTGAGGATCTGATTGAGATCGTGCTATAGAGCGAGTTTTCCATACAAAGTCCAGGTAGCTGAAGTTGTCGCATGTTAGGTGTTTTCGGTGCCTCATGGTGATGAGCAAACATTCTACATCTGAAAAAGTTGTTTTTGTCATCAAGGGTCTAGGAGGAATATACACCAAGCACCTAACATGTGACAACTTTAGTACCTGGACTTTGTGGAAAATTCACTTTATAGAAAAATTAGCACTTTTTGATCTCAATGGAATCCTCACGATCAACACGAATTAAATTGAAATTATGAAACAGAAGATCGATTTCTTAAAAGTCATATGTCTTACAAAGAGCCATTGCATTACAACCGCCTTTGTGAGTCAAAATTTTAACAGATTCCACTTTAGGAATAAGACTTCTTCAATTCCACTTCAGAACAGTGGATCAAATCCCAAATCGGCAGCCCAATATTTCTTCGATTGGTCTCTACTCTGAGTTTTGAACGGATCAAAGTCCTTGAGTACGAAGTAGACCTTTTCTTCTCCTTACACCATTCCAGCACATATCTTGACTAATGACTAAATCAGGCAAAACAATTTGTGGCTTCTTGTGCGACCTTAGCAAACGAAGGTGAAGTTTTAGAAGACATTCCAATGCAAACACTTGGTCATTCATGATTGAAGTTGTCATCGAATTCTGCACGCAACTTGCATTTCTTGCAAATTTCAATTTCACAATTTTAAACTAATGAAAATAACGAAAATAAATGTATGATGTCTTATAACCTCAATTTAGGCGCATTAACATTACTTTCTATCACAGATTTCAAATGTGAGCAAGCGAATTCTCATATGTAGCACTGAACGTTGTAAAGAGAGTAAACCTTCGTAAATTCTCCAACCGTTCGGCAGTACTGAAGCTGTGCGGAGTGGTAACGAGCCAGCATATGATTGGCAGCTGACAAACGCGTACCTGCGAGCACACTACGGTCAAGATTAGTTGAGGTAACTTGATTATGACTTAGCAAGTCATCTTATGTCAACTCAACCGAATGGCAACAAGTGTGCTACTAGGGGTGTACCCTGGAGGGTGTACTGGCTTGCTTAAGCAGTGCGGAGTGGTAAGACGTCAATGTAGAATGTGGCAAGTAGCGGTGGTAATTCCCAGAGATGCACTGGAGACCAATCATTGATCAGATAGCTGATGGTTCAGCAGGCTGCTGCTAGCAAGCCATTGGCGCAGGCAAACCGTTGCTAGACAACCATTAGTAATGCAGTCGGTTGTCCTAGCCAGCGGTGTGTTTGCAGCCATCCGGCGGGCGTAACGGCAAGGAGCGAAATAAGGTGCTTGTTTTTTTATCCTGTTGGTACCCATCAACGGATAAAATAAAGTATTGTAATCCAAAATCGTTCACTTCACCAGAAACGCTTCAACAACACTTGTCTGCTGCTTCACAGCTTTAACTCTTACGGAGCATACATTTTGTGGAAGGTGGCTCGCAACATGCGTCTTCCAATGAGAGTGATGAATAGTCCAACCGCTGCATATTTGATTTCGCTTAAAAGATCTGTCCGGATTCTGTTAAAGCAAAACATATTTTTCTAGGAACATCTCCAAACGGTGGCTCTTTGAACAGACCCTTCACAATGCTAAAATTCTCTATGGCTCTTCTTACATCAAACAACTTCTCGCCCGGATGCGATATGATAAAATTCAATCTTCTGAAAAATCTCCCAGATATCGCAAAAAGACTCTTGCTTGACCTATATAATTGCTTCAAAACAACATCATACCACCTGAGAGGAGAGAGGTCAAAATGATAGGCATTCAAAAGCCTGGCAAATCTGCGTCTGATCATAGCTCTTTCCGCTCCGATTGCTATGTTTTCGTGCATTAAGTAAATTGTTGGAGAAAATGATCCTTCGAAGGCACTGGGGTGAATCGCTTAACTTGCTATCATTATGAGCTTTCCATGAAACAAGCATCTCGGAAATCCGGAACAACTTCGTTCTATTATTATTCCAAGTAATTTTAACGAAAGTATCAACACGTCAATTCCGAAAAAAAAGTTTTTCATTGATGGGTCTCGCCTCAATGGGTCCACTGGCTTCGGTGTCTTCAATGAAAACTCTAGCGCCTTCTACAAACTTCAGAAACCTTGTTCTGTTTAGGTTGCTGAGCTGGCAGCAATCAACATCGCATTGGGGATGATTACTAGTAATAGTCCCACATACCATTACTTCATCTTCTCCGGACGGCCTTTTGGTCGATGAAACCTAGTAAACACTCATCTTATTTCCATTCAATATGTTTTGGGGAACAGATGAGTGTGCTGGTCGAAAGATCATATTTGATCACCTTTGTTTGGGTCCCTTCACATTGCTCAATCCCAGGCAATGAGAAAGCGGACTCGCTCGCAAAGGTTGGGTGCATAGAAGGCGATTTGTACAATTCAGTCTCGTCAGAGTTCCATTTCGAGTTGGCAAACCGATTGGGACACCGGAAAATCTAGGACGGCGTGTGGTTTACGGACCTGCTCGATTAGCCGTGATTTAATCCGTGTGATGAGTAGACTTGTGTCCAACCACTATCAGTTAGATGCACACCTCTATCGAGTTAACCTCGTGGACAGCAATCTTTCGGTGTGGAAACGGTTTTGACGACATCGATTACGCAGTCTGGAAATGCACGGATAATGACGACGCCAGAACGCAACTCTTGAATCACCCTAGAGGCCCAGAGAAGTCAACCTTATGTTCCCATAAGAGATGTGTTGGAATCTCGCGATCTATGCTACATGCAATCGATTTATGTGTTTCGTCATACGTCTAGAAGATAAGTATTTCATCCTCTTTGTGTTTTTGTTTTCCTTTATTTATTAGTTTGCGTTTGTTTTGATTCGACATGTTGAGAATTCTCATCGTCACCCAATGGTAACCACATCCGGCCGAATTATCCAGTGAGCCTACAGAATCATATTCTTATGTTCGTCTGTCCAACCCATCCCCAAAAATGTCATCATTTTTAACTTCGGGTAAACCGTGAGGAAACGGTCCAAGTCCTACTAATCCTAGTATAAAGTCATGACATTATCCCAACAACAAGTTTTACGGAAAGTACTTTGCCTCCCAACATTTTTTACTTATCAAAAAAAGTTTGATGCGACTTTTGTGAACTCGTAAATGCTATTTTAGAATAGCATTTTTGTATTCATCTATATTATTTTGATATGGTCAGCTGAAAAGGCATTTAAAAGTCGTTAAACCAGGAAAGTTGTTGACATCGAGGAAAGTCGCCAAATGATCATATATTTTTATAGTAACCATTTTGAAAATAAATTGGCTTTTTGGAAAAACTGTGATTTCTTCCAATTGCCATATTGAAACATAGGAAATCATTGAAATGGGGAAAAATAAATACATCAAATTTTAAATTTAATAAATTTAAACCAAATTTAATTTATTTCAACTCATATAATCTCCGTGGCGTATTTATTTTCGGCTTTTATCGTGCCAATATTTATCATAAAATAAAATGCGCATATAATGTGAGCATGATACGCCTTAAAATTATTTTTTTGGATATTTTGCTATCAAACAAAATTTTTCACAACACTAGAAATTTTTGCTTAGATATTATTTGCTGTTAAATGAATCAGATGCGCAAATAATCGAACAAAGCAGAAAATTAAAAAACCAACCACGATATCACCGTGAAGTTTGACAGCTGTGGCCACTTTGGCCCTATGCTGGTTTTGATGACAGCCAATAGGTTCTCATGAAGGTTCTCAAGTGGTCATAACATCTTCCACTAGGACATTTTCCAAAATCTGTATGGTCTTGTAAAGGTTTTATTAATTTGTTTTAACAACCGTCTATAGAGTAGGCCACTTTGTACAAATTTCGGCTTTATATATGCACAGAGGAGGTGTTCGTGGACAAAACAGTTTTGAACGTAGTTTTAGCAACACAGCTGGGAGGAGTGCTATACGGCTAGAATAAAACTAAAATTGTTACTTGGGATCTAACTCTGTTGGTAACCTTTGGTTTCTCAATATCTATATTATGATCCTTGTCGTTCCTGTATCGCTTTGTTCGTTTCCTCAAGCTTCGCTGTTACGTCATTTTTCTCTGCTTGGTCATTAAAGTCTTTATTCATTTGACTCCCTTTACCTGATGATCGATCCCATTAAAATTAATCTCCATTGTCCGAGCCTGATCCATTACCAAATAATAGCTTCTAAATGGTGATAGTGAGGATTGTAGACCCGGATGTTTATTCCCAAAAACTCCTCCATTGCCATTAACGCCTCTCCTCCAGCCCATGTTCCCGCCTTTTCCAGGGTTTCTACGTGCCATTTGATTATCTCGTCCAGTTGTCGATCATTCAAGTTGTCGAGAGGTTCAGTTGATGTCACGATGATCTCAGATAAAACTAAATCTCTCATTTCCGTTATATTATCTCTCAAATATTTGACGGTTTGCATCCGAAGTTTCATTGCTTCATGAAAGAACTGCGTATTGACGATTTTTCGTCCGTATAGCTGTTGTATTATCGCATTAAAGGGCGATACGGTCAAAATTTGGTCAATATCAACTTGACGTATTTCTTTCAATTTTGCATTTAAAAACCTGAACACCCCTCATTTTGAAGGTGTGTGTGTGTAGAATGTTGTTCTATTTTGATTTTGGAATTCACTCTTCAGTTGTCAAAATGCCGTCCAAGCAAGAAGAGCAGCGTATCAAAATTTTGCTCGTGCATCGCGAAAATCCGAGCTACTCGCACGCAAAGTTGGCAAAATCGCTAAAAGTTGCCAAATCAACCGTTACAAATGTAATTAAAGTGTTTGGGGAACGTTTGTCGACAGCCAGGAAGTCTGGATCGGGGGGAAATCGAAAACCGGAAGCCGATGAGACGACAAAGAGAGTTGCCGGTAGTTTCAAGCGAAACCCTAACCTATCTCTCCGAGATGCCGCAAATAAGCTGGGTGTATCGTCTACAACCGTGCATCGAGCCAAAAACGAGCCGGACTATCGACTTACAAGAAGGTAGTGACTCCAAATCGCGATGATAAACAAAATACGACGGCCAAAGCGCGATCCCGGAGGCCTGTACACGACGATGCTGACGAAGTTTGACTGCGTGGTAATGGACGACGAAACCTACGTCAAAGCCGACTACAAGCAGCTTCCGGGACAGGAGTTTTATACGGCAAAAGGAAGGGGAAAGGTAGCAGATATTTTCAAGCACACGAAACTGTCAAAGTTCGCAAAGAAATATCTGGTTTGGCAAGCCATCTGTACCTGTGGCTTGAAAAGCAGCATTTTCATAGCTTCCGGACCGTCAACCAAGAAATTTACGTGAAAGAGTGTTTGAATAAACGTCTGCTGCCTTTCCTGAAGAAACACGGTTGTTCCGTACTGTTTTGGCCGGATTTGGCATCTTGCCATTACGGTAAAAAGGCCATGGAGTGGTACGCCGCCAACAACGTGCAGGTGGTTCCCAAGGACAAGAACCTCCCAACACGCCAGAGCTCCGCCCAATTGAGAAATACTGGGCTATTGTCAAGCGGAACCTAAAGAAGACCAAAAAACTGCTAAGGACGAGCAGCAGTTCAAGGCAAACTGGCTTTCTGCGGCGAAGAAGGTGGACAAGGTGGCTGTACAAAATCTGATGGCAGGGGTCAAGCGTAAGGCCCGGCAATTCGGATTTGGAAAAGCGGAAGCCTAACTGAATATTTTTCCTGAATTTTATACTAATTGAACTTGAAAAAGAAATTTAATTTGATTTTTTAAATAAACGATTTCACCGATTTACACGCGTTTTCCCTTGACCAAATTTTGACCGTATCACCCTTTAACTAGATAATTCCCATTGCCTGGTACATTGATTATCTTTATTTGGCAGTTTTTCAACTTAATTTGTTTAGCCGGTTACATGTTTTTCAATTTCTACTTTCTCTTTCACTGCACTGTAATTCAGTATTAACTTTTAAGACTTTGATGAAGTTTTTTTTTCAGAAGCAGATAATTTATCATCTCCATGCAAAGCGCTAGGAGCGGACAGTAATTTTATTGCTAGAACAAATAGACATGAAGCGAAAGTGTATTGATAGATCCGTAAGGGAACGGGAGGCTTTGAAATTGAATAGATGTAAGTTTGAAAACGAGCGGAGGGCATTTGAACGGTAGTATACGATCAGGCACATAACCCTTTGTCATACTACCCTATGCAGGATAGGCAAGGGGGGAAATCCCCTTATGTGCTCCCAACGACCATTTTTAAAGAAATTTTTGATCTGTACACCAAATAGGGCATTCAGTTTAACTATTCTCTCCGACTGTTCATTTCCATTTTCCTTTGATTGATTGATCTACTGAAGGCTTCGTGGGTTGCCCGTGTCTTCTAAGTGTGGATGCCAAATCCTCCCTATCTCCAAAGGTTGCATGGACGTGGGCACGTGAGTGATCGAGAAGTGTCTTCGTGGAGATTATTGCGTAAAGAAACGTATCAGTAATTGTGTACGTTCATGGTGACATGCAATGTCTTCAACGAATCATTCCTCATCGTAGGTATGCACGAGGTGTGCAAACGTCAATGCTAATTCTAATGCTAATGCTAATCAACAAGGAGTCCTACGTCAACTTCACAGGTGTGTCATTGATATAACTCAACCTCCAATTTTTCACTTTAAAAACATAACGACTGTTCCAGAAATTATAAGCAAACCTTATTTTAAAAAATTTTCAAGCATATTTTAAAATATTTCAGCATGTTTTGGCTGCGTCCTTTTTTGCACATTGCTGAATGACACAACATCAAAAAAGTGCTCAGTTTTTTGTTACCTATCAAAATGCGCGGTCTTACTCCGGAACAACGAAAAAGTATCGTGCTCAAATGGTAAACTGAGAGCGGACTCACCTTGAGAAAATTGGCCAAGGCAGAGGGTGCAAGCGTCGGAGCAGAACGATCTGCGATTCGAATATATAGAGAACAGTGTACGTTTGAAGATGCGCCAAAGAGTGAGTGGTCGAAAATCCGATCCTGTAAGTCCAGATATCGATAAAAAGATCAGGGATACCTACAAGCGAAAACCAGCGACTTCCGTTCGGGATGTTGCGAAAAAACTAGGGACCTCGTCGAGTAACGTCACGCGTGCCAAAGCAAGACTTGGGCCAAAAACATACCGGAAGCAAAAAAAAACAAAAAGGAACCCTAACCCAGGACACGTCCGTGAAACCACGGGCTCGCAAATTCTACGATTCGTTATTGTGTAGAAATTCTGGGTGTATAATAATGGATGATGAAACGTATATGAAACTAGATTACAAAACGCTTCCCGGACCACAATTCTATACTGTAAGCAAAGGCAAAGATATCCCCAAAACGGAGAAGGCATTTTTACCGGAAAATTCGGTGAGAAGGTTATGGTTTCGCAGGCAATATGCGAGTGTGGTAAAACATCTAGTCCGTACATCACAACGGAGACGATGGACACTCAGAAAGACGTTAAGGAATGTCTCCAGAAGCGATTACAAGGTGGCCACTCAAACCCATAAAAAAAATCCCGGGTTGTTCCTGGTTTTCCCGGTGGTATTGTGAAAATTTTCCCGGATTTTGATTAGTTCATTTTATTACATAAATTAATGTTTAGCAGTATTTACCATTCGTATCTGAATATAACGTACCTAAAAGTTTAAAGTTTTTAGCGGGCAAGTTGAAATTTTTATCATGATAATCAGTGTTTAAGTTAAAAAAATTGCATGCATTATCCGGTGGAAAATGGGACATAAGAGTCACAAACTGCTAAAATAATGAATACACGTGATATTCATCCAAATGTAAAAAAAACAAAAAAAGTTTGAACTAGCTTTTTATTTTAAAAAAAAACAACAACAATAACAACTATTAAAACCGCAGCTGTCCAACGTTTTATTCAACGTTTTTGTTCTTTCATTTGTTCGTCAAGGATCGCAATTTCTCTTTGAGTATATAGCCAATTGCTTCGCGCGTTTTACTTCCAGCTCGCCCCGTACCTTTTGGGCTTCCCGTTTCATTTGTTTCACCTTGATTTCGTCAGCTTTTTCCAGCTTCTTCTTCTGCATCGCTTTGGTGTATCGACTGTGTGCATTTTTAGCGTAATGCATCAATGATTTGGTGATTTCAACGTTATTTACGGTTCCCGCTCGAAGTACTGCGTCATACACCAACCGCTGGGCAACTAGGCTTTCCTCAGTCAAATTCTAAACAAGACATCCTTGTTGATAGAGAAACCTCGTTCGATGGTCGCGTTTCCGTGTGAAAGAATAAGAATTTTCTTCACCACTTGCAGAAGATTTACCAACGCCTTACCGCTTTCTCCGATAGCTGTCGACCAGAAATTGTCCAAACGAGTACATCTCTTGTAAGTTAGACACGACTGCTTGAAGGATGGAAGGCAACTAATGTGCGAAAATTCCTCTTTTGCCTTATCCGCTGTAGAGCCGGATAGATGTTCCTTTTCGACTAATATTTCAAGGCACAAGTCAAAACGCTGTCTGGCAATTTCGGATGTAGTAGAGATTACTCCCGGATCCAGGCAGCTGAGGTACCTAGTCAAATGGTATTTCAATGGAGAACGTTCGAGCATTTTCTCCAAAAATCCAATGAAATCAGTTTTGGCTGAGGAATCTTGCCCTGCTCGCTTTCGGACTTTATAGCAGCTTTTGCGGCAAATCCTTTGTCAACTTTTACTGCATCGAGCAAATTAGCGTCATTTAATTGAATATCAACCACTGACTTAACTTTGACCTTCAAACACTCTGGTTTCAAAACCTTCGACATTACAGGTTTGATAAGTCCAATCAAATCAGTAAATAGAAAAGGAACCATAGGCGATCTGTCTGGAATTCATGCAGGAACGGTTCAACAGTTGCCGCAGCAGACATGAAAAAAGTCAGTTTCGGCCCAATTAAACGATCATCAACAGCGTCAGCTACATCACGAAAGGCTTTGGACTTGGAAACGGACGGAAAACTTCTCTTGAACTCGGTCGATGATTCTTTCAGCTTCTTCTCCTGTTGTGATTTCACGGCCCTGATGTACACTCGAAGGTTAGGCAGCATTTTGATTGCCCTTGCAGCAACGGACTGGTTTTCTACCCACCTAACAGAGCTGAACTTTAGGGGAAATTCATCGCTGCCGGTTACTGCCGCATAGTCCGCTCACCTTAAAGGAACGTCTTTGAACAAGTAGTACAATGACTGCAAAAAATCATCAATACTCCAACCTGTTCTTTTATTTCCATTTTTGAACGAGTTGTGGACAACGTGAAGATCACAGCTTTCGATGTTCAAAAGATCGAAAAAAATGCTGTTGCGAAGGTTTTTGATTTCGTGACACGAATCTTTGGAAAGTTTGAGATTCACATTCGGCCCATCCATTGAGATCTGACCAATTCTTGGAATCAACGCTGGATTTGGAGAATAACATGATTTCAAGCCCTCCGATAGATCCGCCGATCGAGTAGACGAAAGGAAAGCCGATCCGACGTACGCAACCTCAACTTGATTCTTCTCTGCACTCCAAAAACGGATACCGACGTCCAGCTGTTGGCGCTTAGAAATTTTGTTTAGCGTTTCATCAAATGCTACTACAAGTTCCGTAGAATGTTCCACGCTTTTTAAAACTTGGTTGGAAAAATATGGGCCCAGTCGATGCGTCACGATGTATCAAGCTTTCGTACGGCCCATCTCCTTTTTGGCCGCAATTTGGCTATCCGGAAACATTTCCCTGAATAGCGCTACATTTGCACCAGCACTGCGAAATGAGCTATGGGTGTGAACCGTTTGCAACGCCCACAATATTTCAGCTCTCACTACTTTTTCCTCGAGCATTTAGCGTTTGATGACGGGAAGCTCTTGTTGCCGGCTAACTTTGGCGTCAGGGTTCTGTGATTGATCAATAACGCCGGATGACTGTGGAGTGATTTCTGTAAACACAAACGCACAAACAGTAAACTTAAGTATATCATCAGTTAATTTAACAGTATTCTTCTTCTTCTTCTTCTTCGAATTTCAAGCTAGAAAGTAGAAAGTAGAAAGAAACCGTGTTTCCGTATGAAAACAATCCTATTCTTTCTACTTGCTTGAAAGAGAAAGATGATAGACGTCAGAAAGACTAATATGCGTAAGATGACATGTGAACCGAAAACAAGCGTGTTGCTAAACCATCAAATTTATAACGACAGGGTTGACAGTACACTAATGAATAAAATCACTTAAAATGAGTTTTTTTAGAGATGAAATTCAAAAGGGCGGTTTAATTTCCCGATGGTAAAGCGAAATTCCCGGGGTTTTCCCGGGTTTTTTTTTTCGGTGAAAACGAATTCCCGGGGTATTCCCGGTTTTCCCGGAATTCCCGAGTGAGTGGCCACCCTGTGATTATTGACAATCATCAGGCAGCACAAAGATCAAGTAGTGTTTTGGCCTGATTTGGCGTCATGTCATTACGCAGAGGACACTTTAGAATGGTACAAAAGTCAAACGCCGAACTGCCCGAACTGTTTCGAAAATTCATAAAACCAGCGGACGACATCCAAAAATTTAAAAAAGATTGGCCAAAAGTGGTCAAAATGGTGGGAAGTACCACTGTGCAGAAACTAATGGGTCATGTTCGAGGAAAAGTTAGGAGTCTTGGCTATGATTAAATATTTTGATTAAACGAGAGTAAAATATCATATAAAACACAAATACAAATATGATTTGCCAAATAAAATTATTAAAATTAAATAAAAACATGACTTTTTAGTTATTTTGAAAGTGTGCTTGTACCTTCTGGAATAGTCTATATATCTTCTCTGTAATTAGTACTTAAATTTCAAATCCCCAATATATTACATATTATTTCCTTCCAAGCCACAAATTATAGGCATCACAATACACTGTTTCCATATGTTATAAATGTTTGAAGAAAATTTAGGATTAATTCGAGGATTACAGGATTAAATATCTACTGTTTAATGTTTTGGTATCGAAGATTTGCGCCAGGGATTCTTTTTCCTTATTTAGCGGCAGAATTTTCAATCGCTGACCCATAGTGCCAGCCAGAACCATTTTGATGGGTGCGTCCATGTTTTGATGAATGTAGCTAATGAATTGTTTATAAACGCTGGCATTGGGGTTTGAGCCGCGAACCTGCATGTAGCTGCGGTATTTCGCAAAACATCGCTCGCTAGGCTAGGCTAGCGTAAAGGCGATAACCCACGAAATGGCACGCGGCGACAGATTTACACCGCCAGCAAGGTTGGCTGGGGGATGCAACAAATTGAAAATCGACTCATCTGAAACCCGTGTGGCCGGAGAGGTGGAGTGGGGGTAAGAATGGGGAACGCGATGGAATTATGGACGAATAAATTACAACTTTGAAGCAGGATTTTGTGGCTGCTTTGTTTGGCGTGGTGGCGCCGGTGGCGGTTCGTACGAAGCTGAGTTCTTTGTTTTTTGGATCCTATATGTGTGGATGTGGCTTCCGGAAGGAAGGTTACGGATTGAACAGGTGATTTTTTTGATTGATAACGGCAACCCGACAGAAATTGCAAATTGAAAAATTGAATGCAAGGGGAAAGCATAACGTGGGCTTCTGTGTTGAGTTCGTTTTAACCTCGCCAATTGTAGTGGAACTATGGGATACTTTGTGACTGCTATTGAGAAGGTGATATGACAATTATTTCTATCGGTGTCTTTATTGGACTCACTACTGTCAAGACCAATCAGGATGAAATTTAATTATAGTTTCTTTGTTATTCACTTCCGCAATTTATGTTAAAGATGTCCTTCCTACAACTAGGCAAAAACGCATGTAACAAAGCAAAGGCGTGAGCTGATGTTCCGCTGAAAAACAAAGAAAATCTCATTGAAACAATGTAAACCAAATATAGAACAGCACCAACCGTCGAATGAAAACAAAAAAAATGAGTACCGCAGCCCACCAGCATCGTTTTATGGCACCTTAACTTTCCTCAAAAGACACGCGCGGAGCACTCATTTCGTTCGCTTACGAATAACATATGTTTTGACAGTTGCAAAACTTAACCATTTTTACGGAAACGTATTTGACTTCCACTTCCATTCCGAGTGTGACACTCCGGTTCACACCCAGGTCGGCCCATTCGCACGGAAGAACTTTCGATCTTTTGTTTTATGGTCTGCTTGGAGATAGAGCCCTGTGTTAGTTTTGGGCCATCGCTGAAGTTATGAAAAGTTGCACCTCGACGACCACCCATATTGTCCGGACGGGGCACCCACACTCGACTTCTTCCTTTTTCCTGAGCACAAACCGAACCAAACAAGTCGGCAAAAGTCGTAAAATTTTTCATCACCTCGAACAATTTTTGTGCCATAAATGAGGAAAACTTTCGGCAGCTGCTGCTCTCACGCAGACGAGTTCAGCAATGAAAGAAGCTTGGAGCACGAACGTTTAGGACATTTTTACGACCATTGCAGTTACAGTTTCACTTTCTGGCATGGCCACATGTACCTACCATCTGGAATTTGATCTTTTAAATTGCTGCAAACACAAAGGCATACATCTCTATAGGCGCCAGGATAAGTGGTATACTCGGTTTGTTCCAGGATCCAGCCAATTACACAGTGTTAGATTAAACCTGCAGCGAGGTTGAGGAAATAAGTTGTTCCTTGGTTAAGAGTTCATTAAATCTTCCGGAGAATGAGCACTTAAAACTGTGTGGATATCAGATGTGCGTGTCTAGTGCACCTACGAGCAAAAAAGAATAGGGTCACGAGTAATTAAGTCGCCGTCGTTAGTTTAATGCTTGAAAACTTTTTAAATAATCACAATTATTGTACTTACCGTGCAGCTATTGTTTGGAAACTTTACTCATGAGTGCAGAAACTTTAAAAGGGGTTATTCCAGCATGAAGGGTTTCTTTTATGATGCATGAGATGGATTAACAGGGTTATGTGTCTGGCAAAATACTACTGGACGAGTAATTTTTCTTAGCAATTTTCTGATGCATAGAACAAAATGTTAAAACAAACAAACAATTTGAAAACAAATAAAAGAGGACTACTTCAAAAGCCAACCAGAGCATTCTGAGGAAGGCATGCATTTTAAGGTGAAGCCCAATAAGAATTGGAACATATACTATTGCGCATATTCCGGATGTACATTAACAAAATAGTATTCTGTTTCAACTAAAATGTTCGACTTTAAAAAATAATCTTCTCGGACTTTTCTCGGATATACAAAAAAAAAAATTAATCATCTCGATTTCGAAGAAATTTACGGACTCTTCCCGGAATACTTTTCATCAACCGGCGCACATTATTCTCATCCATAGTTTTGGCAATCTCATTTGACTTGGTTCTCAATTCATTGATGCTTTTGGCGACACTGCCATTTACCTTCAGCTTCATCTTCATAGTAGCCCAAAATCTCTCTATCGGTCTAAGCTGGGGACAGTTTGGTGGGTTGAGTTCTTTCGGTATAAACTGAATCCCGTTGGTTTCTGTAGCACTGTCTAACTGTAATGACAGCTTGCACGATCTGGCCAAAACATGACAGGTTTATCGCAGGATCTGATGAATGGCAATATTTACTTTTGGAAACATTCCGCTCTGTACAGCTCTGAACTAAATGCCTTATCAGTGATGAAAACCTTGGTATTCCTACCGCAGCTACAGATGCCTTGCCAAATCATGTATTTACGTGCAAATGTATCTGCAAACACAAATTTAAAGTTGGCAAGAACATCTCCCCGAGCCGTAGCCAAGTAAAATGTTTGTCCCGGTAGCTGTTAAAAATCGGACTTTACATAGGTTTCATCATCCATAAGGAGACAGCCATTGAATTCTGTCAACAGTACAGTTTTCTGGCACGAAATTGACCTTATTGTCCGCATACCACTTCAGCACGTCCTTGGAGTAGTGGCATGAGGCCAAATCCGGCCAGAAGATTGTTGGGACGTTGTGGGCCTTTCAGGAGAGGAAGCAGCCGCTTCTGGAGGCACTCTTTATGTACACCTGTCCGTTCATCGTGTCCTGGGTCACGAAAGGTGCACTCCGCTTCCCGCACGTGCAGATGGCTTGCCAAACCAGGAATTTGTTCGCAAATTTGTACATCTTCTGAGTGCGGACATGCTCCGGAACGCTGAACTTATCCTTGGCCGTGAAAAACAGGTTGCCGGGGATCTGTTTGAAGTCGGCCTTCACATATGTTTCGTCGTCCATGATGCAGCATTCAACTTTCGTCAGCATGTTGAGGTACAACTTCCTGGCACGGGTTTTGGCGGACTTGTTCTGCTTCTCGTCGCGATTAGGGGCCTTTTGTACCTTGAACGTTCGAAGCTCCAGCCTTAGTTTTGGCCTTCTGGACAAAACTTCGGCTTAGGTGCAGCTTCTTAGCCACATCCCGAACGGAGGCGTTCGGATTTCGGTTGAAGGCCCCAACTACGCGGTTGTGATTTTTGGTGTTGTACGGAACACTTTTTCCTTCACTTCTGGGCTTCCGATCGGTGGTCAACCGTTCCTCGAACCGCTTAATCACTCGCGACACCGTGGAATTCGCGATTCCCAACGTTTTAGCGATGGAACGATGCGAGAGATCCTTGTTCTCGTGATGAATGCGCAAGATTTTATCACGCACGAGCTGTTCTTTCGACTCCATTTCCGCGAGTTTTGATCACAGGACTTTAAAACTTGCAGGATGTAAATAATGCACTATGAACTAAATCCACACAAATTTTCATTAAATTCTACCCAACGGTTAAAAAGTTAGAGCAATTTCATAGTGTGGCAATTTCATCGTGGACACCCTTTATTATTCCGCGTATTTTTACTGAACAGTACCAACACGTCAACCCCGAAAAAGGTTTTTCACTGATGGGTCTCGCCTCAATGGATCCACTGGCTTCGGTGTCTTCGATGAAAAGTCTAGCGCCTTCCACAAACTTAAGGAACGTTGTTCTGTTTATGTTGCTGAGCTAGCAGCAATCAACTTCGCATTGGGGATGATTTCCCACAGACCATTACTTCATCTTCTCGGACAGCCTCAGTTCGATTGAGGCTCGTCGGTCGATGAAACCTAGTAAACAGTCATCTTATTTCCTTTCAAAACTAAGGGAACAGATGAATGTTCTGGTCGAAAGATCATATTTGATCACCTTTGTATGGGTCCCTTCACATTGCTCAATCCCAGGCAATGAGAAAGCGGACTCGCTCGCAAAGGTGGGCGCCCAGGAAGGCGATTTGTATGATAGACAAATTTTACACGATGAATTTTACCATTTAGTACGTCAGAGTACCCTTTCGAGTTGGCAAATCGATTGGGACACCGGAAATCTAGGACGGCTGTTACATTCCATCATTTCTATTGTTTCATCGAGGGCGTGGTTTAAGGACCTGCACGTTAGCCGTGATTTTATCCGTGTGATGAGTAGACTTATGTCCAACCACTACCAGTTAGATGCACATCTCTTCCGAATAAACCTCGTGGACAGCAATCTTTGCCGGTGTGAAAACGGTTATGATGACATTGATCACGCAGCCTGGCAATGCGCGGATAATTACGGCGCCAGAACACGACTTTTGAATACCCCAGAGGCCCAAGGAAGACAACCTTATGTTCCTATAAGAGATGTGTTGGGATCTCGCGATCTGGGCTATATGCAATCGATTTATGTGTTTCTTCAAATGTCTAGTATAAGAATTTAAACTGCTTGTGTTTTTGTTCTTCTTTATTCATAAGTTTGTGTTTGTTTTGTTCTGACATCTGAGGAGTCTCATCGTCGCCCAATGGTAACCACATCCGGTTAAATACAAAATGGAGCCCTGACCATTCCGCACCAAGTTATTGTGCTGGCGACAACTATCTGATGAGACTAAAGAATCCTATTTCCATGTTCCTCTTTCCAACCCATCCCAAAAAAATGTCACCTGTTTTAACCTCGGGTAAACCGCGAGTAAACGGCCCAAGTCCCACTAATCCTAGTATTAAGTCATTACATTATACAAAAATCAATGAATTATCGGCTCCGTAAAGCTAACGCAATTGAGCCTCCCAAATAAATGAACTAGATAAAAGAGCGGGCGATTTTGTCCGGACACCGTCCGGTGTTTAGCAGTCCAAAATAACGATCGTTGTCGGTACCGACGTGCAGGAATGAAGAAGTTTACCTGCTGCAAAAGATCTGGGCAGTCAATTCGGTTGCTTAGTAAATCGAACGCGAACATTTTCTGTAAGTAGATACGCGTCGATGTTCATACGGGAGCAGCCTAACCGGATCGTTCCATGGTAATCGCCGTAAAGCGAAACGTGCGAAGCAACGTTGTATTCTTTCAAAACGAGTAATTTGAGTTTCGTGATGAGGTGCCCAGATTTGAACAGCATATTCAAGAACACTTTGAACAAGCGAACAATAAAGTGCTTTCAATGCATACACATCACGGAACTCAGATGCATTTCGGCGTATGAATCCTAGAATGGCAAAAGCCTTAGCAGTGGTTGCAGTGATGTGTTCGTTGAAGTTCAGCTTGCAGTCCATTACTACTCCCAAGTCTTTAATTGAAGATACACGGTCCAATTTGACGCCGTTTACTCCGTAATCGTATATCAGTTGCCTCTGAGATTTACTGAAACTTATCACCTTACATTTCATCGTAATCATCTCCTTTCCGTTTGAAACACACCAACTCGCTATGGTGTCAATATCTTGCTGTAAAGCTGTACAATCAATCAGTGGGCTGATTCTCCGGTAAATTTTAAGATCGTCGGCATACATAAGGTGATGCGAATTCAGACGGTGGCTCAAGTCGTTGACGAACAGAATAAAGATCAAGGGACCGAGGCGGCTACCTTGAGGCACGCCGGAATGTGTTGCAAAACAGCTTGCATAATGGAGCTAAGCTTCACGTAGGCGGATCTGTCCAGTAAATATGACCGTAACCACATGACGAGCCAATTAGGAAATCCTAGATTCTCGAGCTTTTTCATTGACAATTCGTGAGGTACTTTATCAAACGCCTTGGAAAAGTCTAAGGTAGTCTCCGATAGTGACAGGTTAAATAGCAAACACACAGGGGGTGCAAGTAGCTCAGCACATCGACGAATAAAAACGGGAGGTAGCCTATCTGACCCAGGGCCTTTCGACGGGTCAACAGGTTGGGCACGGAAATTGTACATCGTATGATGGCAAGTGATTCAAGACCTCCGGAGAACTCGGCGGAGAGTCAGCATCGTAGACCGATTTGAAGAAATCGGTGAAAAGTTGGACTGTACCTTCGAGGTCTCGACTGGTTGAGCAATCGAAAGAAATTTTCGCCGGGGTCGATTGTGTGTCTTTTCTGCTTTTAACAAAGCGCCAGAAAGAGGAGGGATCGACCTTAACCTCGTCTTAGATTCGGAAAATATACTCACGAAAGAAGAATATACACATTCGGCGTGATTCAGCTCTCGAGCCTGCGAAGCTGTTTTCAGCAGTTCGATGACGCAGAAACCGGCGGCGAGCTTTACGAAGAACGTTACGCCGATGTCCAAGCTCGGTATTCCATGGTTGTTTGTTCCGAGCGGCAGGATACCGTCAGCGGAGAGGACAGTGTCTGCTTATGGTTCTGAAAATCACGCCGTAGAACGTGGCGTTGGCACCGT
The DNA here is from genome assembly GCA_034211315.2 of Aedes japonicus. Taxonomy (NCBI): domain Eukaryota; kingdom Metazoa; phylum Arthropoda; class Insecta; order Diptera; family Culicidae; genus Aedes; species Aedes japonicus. The sequence goes on from JASCZW010001162.1 coordinate 22,528, forward strand.
GAAAAATTTCTTCCCAGTTCAGTGAACGTAGATCTTCAAAAACTGAATCGTAGTCGCATCGGTTGAAATCGAAGTCGAAGTCTTCCGTTGATGCGTGGATACTATCCAATGAACGTCGTGTGTTCACGCTTAAGACGAACGGCTTGTGGTGACGGGGTAAAATCGATAATGGTGCAAAGGCCAAGTCTAGGAGTCTTCTGTTGATATTGCGCACATCACAAATTTGCTGCAATCCACTAGCAATCGTGTTTTCGGTGAATACAAGCTCCTGTTCAGTTGATGCATTGGTTGGTAGGTACGAGTCCAGGTCCTCGTCAAAGGACCAGAGTAGATGAGGCAGATTGTAGTCGCCAACAATCATCACGTTAAGGTTAAGATTGGAACGTCGGAGTCGGAAGCTTTCACAAATAATTCGGGAGTTCCGCAAGGCAGCAACCTTGGTCCACTGCTCTTCTCGATCTTCATAAACGATGCCATCTTGCTATCCCCACCAGGGTCCCGCCTCTTCTACGCAGATGATTCAAAAATTTACAAAACTATAAAAAGTCTATCAGACTGTTCCGACTTGCAGCATATGTTGTGTATTTTCGCCGATTGGTGCTCAAGGAATCTGATGGGCTTAAGCATCGAAAAATGCAACATAATATCATATCACCGGAAAAACGCACCAATCATTTTCGACTATGTCTCCTCTCGGACAGTCGCTCACTCGCGTTCAACACATCAAGGATCTCGGTGTTATTTTGGATAATGGAGTCGACATTCAGATTTCACTACAACGACATTGTGTCCAGAGCCAATCGTCAACTGGGCTTTATTTTTAAAATTGCTGACGAGTTTCGTGACCCGTTCTGCTTCAGGTCACTTTATTGCTCACTTGTACGTTCCATACTGGAATCATGTGCTATTGTATGGTGCCCCTTCCAGGCCATATGGATCGCCAGAATCGAAGCAGTTCAACGAAAGTTCGTAAGATACGCTCTTCGCTTTCTCAGTTGGCGTGATCCTACGAACCTGCCTCCGTATGAAGAGCGTTGCCGTCTGCTAATATCGAGCCGCGGGGTGAGACGAAAGGCCGCTCAGGCTTTGTTGCTGGGAAGCTGCTCAGGGGTGAAATTGACTGTCCGGCACCGTTGTTACAGTTAAATTTGTACGCTCCCGAGACCGCTTCGTCAACGTCATCTTGAGCCACAGAACAACAACTATGCACTCCATGAACCAATTCGGAAATCAGCCAGCGTTTCAACGAGCGTTTCAATATGTTCGACTTCAACATATCTGCTGGGACGTGTTTCGTCATCAGCTACTTGACTCTTTCCGTACTTCTGGCCGTAACCAGTAATTTAAGTTTTTATTCATTAAGACATATGTTGTCAGTTGAATTATTGTGATAAATAAATAAATAAATCACAGAATCGCCGCAACCTGCTTTATTAATTATTTGCTGCACACAGTCCGAATGTACGACGTATCTGCCGGGTTCACTATTGGGCCTCAAATAAATTCCACATACATAGACAGATCTAGTCGGAAGAGACAGTTTCACAGCAATTTGTTCGAGCAAGTCACATAGGTCAAGTTGCACAGGAGCACTTAAAATAGTGTTTTTTACGGCAATGAGCGTTCCACCTCCTCGTTGTAGATGACTCGTAGCGTTACTTCGGTCGCATCGGTAAATATTATAATGAGATGACAGCTCAGAATTGCTCACGTCGTTCGGCAGCCACGTCGTTCCGTCAGTACGATGACGTCGTAGTCACTAGAGGCGGTCGCCAAGAAAAACTCGTTTGTCTTGGTGCGCATCCCACCGACGTTCTGATAATTTACTGATAACGGTTGTTTCCCTTGGTGCCGATGAAATAAGGAGCGGTATCAGTACAGTGGAGGGAGACGAGAGGTCAGACACAGATGGGCGAGAGATAGCGTGGGCAGCAGCTTCAGGAGTATTAGGGATAGGCAATTTATCCAGAACTAATGCTTAAGGGTGGGTACTGCTTTCGGTGTATCGAGTCGGACGGTAGGATCGGGCGACAACGCTTTCGGCCTCCAAAAAACTGCTTCTTGCTTCCAAGGTCTTCATACGCACGAAAACGAATTCCTCTTGGCCATGTTTCAGTAGCAAGTGCAATTGGTTTCAGATCCAACGGCATACCAATTTTGTATGAGACGAACGTAAGCGATCTAATGTCTCTGCCACGTGGGACAAGTTTAACCACTCGCAGATTGGTAGTTTTCAACTTGAACTCTGCAAGTTCGGTAACTTTGCTCTCCGGAACCTCTGGCAAAATATCTGAAAGGTACAACCAGAATTGGTCGGAATCTTGTTCCACAGTATCAGAGACGACCAGATTAGTATCTGCAGCACACGTACCGATGCCACACAAGCCTTAGCTGGACGACGGGAAGCAATATCTTCGTTAGCGTCGTTTTCACGCAGTCGTTTGGTTCCTGTTGAAGGTGCAAGTGGTGTACGGTAGTAGGATTTCTGATTTCTGTCAGTACACTATCACGAATTTCGACTTTCATCGATTCGTTCACGGATTCGCTTGCCTTGTTAACTGATACCAACGAGTTTGCGAAACGCGCCTTGGACAGTAGATTTTTGCAAGCATTGCACATCCATACTAGATGCGGATTTGCCATAATCGCTTTGAAAGCATCTTCAGCAATCCCAGTTAACCGGAACATTTGCCATGGCGGACGAAAACATGCCTGTAGGCATGTTTTTGGGTTCTTTCTTCGTTTTATTTATCAGTTCCTCCTTAGTTTTCGCGACAAAGTAAATTGAGTAGATCTTACGCTTCAGGTTGACCCAGAAATTCTCGATAGGACGCAGCTGGGGGACGTTGGGTGGGTTCGTCGATTTGGGTACCACATCGATATTCAGTCGCTCCATCTCACCCAACGATCGCTTCGAGTAGTGGGCCGACGCCAGGTCCGGCCAGAACACCGCGTCTTCACCCTTATGGTATTTCTTGATGAACGAGGCAACTCCCGGCAGGCATTTCGTACTATGAATTTTCCCGTTCACAGCCAGTCCGGAGCTAAAGAAGAGCGGCTTTAACATCCCCTTCTCGCTGATTGTCAGCCACAGCAGCACTTGCTTTGGGAACTTGGTGTGTGAAATGAACTTCACCTCGGAGCTCACTTTCTTCGTGATGGAAATAAAATAAAAAGTGCCCTGCCATAGGTGCGATAGGTCTCGTCGTCCACCATCACCGCTGCGCCACGATTTGCCGGGAAAATCGAGTTGACCATCCATTGCCGTTGCGCCATTGCTTGCAGCTTCGAAACCAGTGGGCGTGACTTCCGCTTCCTGACATTGATATTCATGTTCGCCAGGTACTTTTTCACTGTTTGGCCGGTTGAACCGACCTGCTAGCCAATTGCACGCAGTGATGTAGCCACTTTTCCCTCGATCTTCCTCTTCAGCATCCTTACGGAACCGGGCATTCTTTAGATGCTCTGATTGTACTCTAATAGTACCCAGATGTGGTAGATGCCAGAACGGGCGTATCCGGCGTCCACAAAGTGCCGCACGATGTTCGGTTTCGACGGGACGGGGTGCCGTTATTTGAACGCGCACACTTCTGAACGGAGTTGTTTCACTGTTTTTGCCTTTATGGTAAGAGTTTGATAGAGCTGTCAAATTTTGTCTGCTAACGCATGGGTTACTATGATTGAAGCTGCATGGGTAGTTTTGTCAGTGTGGGTGAAGGTAAGCTTATGAAAAATCGGCAATTTTTTTCAATTTTTTTTAACGCAAACGTTAATTGAACATTCCCACTCATAAAGCAACACCGTCAAAAATTGAACACATTGTGCGAGCCCACTTTACTCAGACGCATGGGAACTACTGCTCAGTTCCGTAAAAAGTGGAGTTACTCAGTCTATGAGTGACTCCACTTTTACTCCAATGAGTCATATTTTCCATGCGACTGAGTAAAGTAGACTCTCACATTGAGTTCAAGTGGCGGTCTTGAATTTTGGTTTTCCTCTGATCATACTACTGATACTCATCATCGTCATCTGAGATTTCAATACTCAGGACGGCAAGGAGGAGCAACTCAGACCGGTTATAGGAAAGTTCAGCGCCCACCAGCATACGAATGAAAACGGTCTTAGACTCATCAATTTCGCCAGCCTCAATAACGTGGTCGTACGTATTACCTTCTTTCAGCATAGCCCCCCATATCGGTACACCTGGAAATTATGAGAACAGACCAAACAACAAATCGAGCACGTTTTGATTGATGGAAGATACTTCTCGGATATTATCGACGTCAGGACCTATCGCGGCGCCAATATTGACTCAGATTACTATCTGGTAATAATCAAAGTGCGCCAAAGACTTCCTGTTGTGAACACCACTCGTTACCAGCGCCCGCCACGGTATAATCTGGATCGACTGATGCCACCCGAAGTCGCAACTAATAACGCGCAAAGACTTTAAGTAGCGTTTCCGGAAGAGGGAGAGCTAATCGAAGCCCCTCTTGAGGACTGCTGGAGTACCGTCAAAGCTGCCATCAGCAACGCAGCGGCAGGTGTCATAGGGTTTGTGGAAAGAAATCGACGGAGCGATTGGTTCGCCGATGAATGTCAGACGGTTCTAGATGAGAATAATGCAGCACGGTCGTTGATGCTGTATTCTTCTGCTGTCAAAATTTGGAGCGATACAGACAGAAGCGAAGACAGCAAACTCTTCCGGGATAAGAAGCATCATCTGGAGAAGTTGGAGTGCGAAGAAATAGAGCAGCTGTATCGTTCTCAAGATACGCGTAAATTCTAAAAAAAAGCGCAACGCATCTCGTAAAGGCTTCGTACCGCAAGCCGAAATGTGTTGGGATTATGATGGAGGTATCTTGACGGATAAACGTGAGGTGATTGAAAGATGGAAGCAGCACTACGATGAACATTTGAATGGCGCAGAGGTGGAATATCAAGACAGCCGGAGGAATGGTTTCATCGGTATGATGGACGTGGGTGACGTGCCAACTCCCGCTATAAGTGATTTTAAGGATGCTATCAAACAGCTTAAGAATGACAAGCCAGCGAGAAAGGATGGCATCGGAGCGGAACTTATACAAATGTGACCGGATACGTTGGCGACTTGTCTGCATCAACTGATAGTTAGGATACAGAACAGCTACAGGAGAAGTAGAAAGAGTGAGTTATATGCCCGACATACAAAAAGGGTAACACGTAAGAATGTGAGAAATATCGAACGATCACTATTGTCAATACGGCCTACAAAATGCTGTCCTATATAATCTTCCGGTGTCTATCATCGCTACTGTGTGGTGCGTACTTTGAGTACCGCAAGTGTAACGCATGCTGAACCTTGTATGTGCGCACTCATCTTGAGTGCCGCTTGTTCAGCATCATCCGTAATCACAGCAACCATTGCAACTTCCTCTTTCAACATTGGACCTTCCTAGAGGTAAGACGTGTAGCACACCCAACGCTGGGTGGTTTCCTTTGGCCCGGCATTTCAGGTATTCACAGCTACCAAGCAGTTTTTGGAATGTTATCAAACCGGTTTTGTGAACGGTCGATCGACTACTGACCAAATCTTTACGTTGCGGCAGATCCTCCAAAAGTGTCGCGAATATCAAGTCCCTGTAGATATCAAGTGCACAGATAAAAAGAAACATTGAATCTTCTGCGTTATCTAATGCACATAAAGGGAATATATCGGGATATATCGTGTAAATTTAAGCACGATATCGCCTAAATCGCGTCTATTGTATGAAAGAATTCCAAAAATTGCAAACAATATCGCTGTTTACGCTTGCTTTGTTTTAGAATTAAACAAGGGGAAATTCTACGCGCCTGTTAAAATTCATAATTTTTTTCTGTGTGCTTTATCGCACTCGTTTGAGACACGCAATGGACTTCGAAAAGGCGATGGTTTTTCCTGCCTCCTGTTTAACATTGCGCTAGAAGGTGTTACGAAACGTGCAGACTATAACATACGGGGTACGATTTTCAATAAATTCGGCAAGTTCATCTGCTTCGCTGAAGAAGTGGACATTTGTTGACAGAGAGTTCCAGGTGGTAGCTGATCAGTAAACCAAGCTGAATCGTGAAGCGGAAAAAGTTGGATAGAAAGTGAATGCGTCGAAGACTAAGTATCTGTTGAACCGAGCGTGGTCATGAGCGATATATGTAAGAATGGTTTTGAATAAAATTTAGCGGAATTAAATATTTACACATTTTACTCCCATTCTCTTTAACATGCATTGCTGCGCACAGAAAAAAAATTAATTTTAACAAGCGCGTAAAATTTCTGCTCGTTTAATTCCAAGCCAAAGGAAACGTAAACAATGCAATTGGTTGTAGTCCTTGATGCGCCATACAACAATGTTTGCAATATTTTATACAACAGACTTGATTCAGGCGTTATCTGGCTTAAATTTACATATAATATCCCATTATTTTCTGCCAAATCTAGCATTCCCTTTATGTGCATTAGAAACGCAGAAAATTCAATGTTTCTTTTTATCTGTGCGGGAGCCCAAATATTGGAAGAGAAAGGAGACATCCCAAGTTAGCTGATTAGCCAATAAGCAGTTTCAAAGCGTCTGTACGGAAGCTTATCAAGCAATGAAGTCACCCTAAATGCAACATAAAGCGTTAAAATAACATTTGAAATTCAACTTAACCACAAATAGCATTCAAGATGCCGATATCATGCTACTATAATGCTTGTAGCATCTGAAATGCAGCCTTAGAGTTGCTTTACTGTATGTTTTGATGCTTATTTATTACCTGTGATGACTCCATTTCTTCAATAGATTCGGTCGGGTTTCCACCTTTTATTCATGCTGGTACCAGTTCGGATAGCGATTGAAAGGGTTTTACCGAGTGGTGTTAAATGAAATAATATTTGTCTTCATTTCAAATAATTAGCGTATCCCTATAACGCAATACGCATTCCACTTTGGGATGACGATTTTTCATATAGCAAGCATTCGAATTTAAACGGGAGGTCATTTCGCTTTGCGTTTTATTAGTTGATCAACATTCGAAAGAAAATCCTCTGGATTCTAGAAGATCGTTGCCCGCTTGCATCTTACAATCGAAAATGCGATTTTTATTTCTCGACATGAACCAGAAGATTCATTCGATAGAAGGAGGATGTTTGGGTTCAGTGTGTGTCTCACACCAAAGTCATGAGTTCGAATATCATCTCGGACAAGAGTTTGAGTCCGACTCGGACATAGTCCCGTAGGTGGGCAGCATCGCGCTCGAAACCGGTCGACCAAAAGGTATTTTTTTAAATTGTAAGAACGATACGTGCTGTGTCTTGTCTAGCGTCCCGTTTTGTAAGTGTCCTGTAGTTCTTACGTCAGTATAAAAATCATAACAATAAGTGAAGTGTTTGAGTACCTACGACTTGGGATGAACCAGCTCGCAGCTGAAAATCTAGATAATAATAAAAACTAAAACATGTTATTGTGTTTTATTGTTGAAGTAAACAAAAATTTAAGGAGGAATTACTAATGCTAAGCGAAAACCAAAGAGTATACAATCTTATTCTAGGTTATATAATAATACACGCATTTTGACACTCCTGTTCCATTATGCTACCTGCTGTTCTGGCCAAAATAGAGCAGGAACGGTGCCATCGCCTCTAATTATGCATGTTTATCATGCGGTAAACCACTACGAACTGTTTGCTCCGGCTGATCACAGTCTCCAGTTACGGACATGCGACTATTGTTAGTGTAGGTGCTATGATACTTCGGTAATTAGGCGCTGGCACGCTACTCGAAAGGCGCCCCATCAACAATCTGTTTGTATGATCCAAGCTAGATAATTTCCTGGAACTGGGGATGAGAATAGAATTCCCTATGTCCATCATGTGTACATGATGGTCAGGAAGAAAATGTATACAATATTGAATATATAGATTTCGGTTCATTAAAAATTATTGCATCTGTCCCAAGCTTAAATGTTCCGATAAAATGTGTCCAAATGACATCCTACCACCTTCTACAGAGTTTTCTGAGCCACCAGCAGACTCGTTATCACCTTTGGCATGCATTAACACAAATTCGCAATAAAACAATTCCGATATTCTGATGTTGCATCTGAAATCATACATAAACAAATACACTTGCAACAGAAATAGCTCAAAACTTACACAAATTTACTGCATATTAAAATTTAATGATTTTCACATTTTTTCCTGCCACACCCTGTCTAATCAACCAGTCAGCAAAACACATCCATGCGCTAAGTTGACCTAAATAGTGATCAATGAGTTATATGAACTTTTCCATTTACTTATTCAAACCGTAAGAAGTTAATCCTACTGCAGAGGAGAAACCAGCTTAGCAAAAAACTTCAGCATGTGATATAATTTTGCCAGCAAAGCAAAGAAGATGTACGTACATGTGCTGAGGTACATAGCTCCCATGCTCCTTGACCGTCATTAGTTTGCTGATTCAGGCTCGAAAGTGACCACACCCCTGTCCAAGAATCCTGTGTGTCGGCCCCATAAAAGAGTCATAAAATTTATACATCTCTCTCTGGTGGTGGAGAAAGTCCGAAGATTCATCCTCCTTGTGTGACCTGGGCTGGAAGTTATTTAGCAACAGAAAGCCGATGAAATAACCCAGGAACTAACCCAAACCATCAAAGTTCCGATTTATAAGCTTTTACACCTTTCACCACACGTGATAAAACTGAAACATCAACAGGGGACGAGATTTCCTGCCATGCAGGGAAATAAACCCTTCAAGTTGGATTCAAGTGGTTATGAATTACCACTGCATGCCGTAAACTTGCAGGTCGATTGACTATCGGAATGAATGCGTCTTTGCGTAATGAAGGTCTACTGACTTGGACTAGGTTTGCTCACATGGAGAAAATGTTACATAAATATTAAAGATTGAAGCTCGAACAGATTGGTTTTCTTTTCGTTGTGATGCTAACGTGCGATTCAGAAAATTTAGGTGACAGTTTGAAGGGCTGATTATTTCGCTTGTCAATGTAAAATTGACGAAAGAAGGTCAGAGTGGGACATGTTTACGGCTTATCCAGACTTCAACTTGCATGATTCAATTTTCCTTTTTCTGTAATATTTGGAATCGATATGTTTTGATTTCACTAGAGAAACCTTATTCTTTGACAGATAGGCCTTATCTGTATGCGACATACAGACTTATTTAGTGCCGAGAAATTGGCTTGAAGAGAAAGATGGGGTTTTGTCTATGTCATGTTATGCCTATAAGATATCGAGAAAAGTGTTTGTATTTGAAAAGTTTAACTTAAATGGGAACAGCAACATTGAATTTTCAGATTTTGCCCCATTAGAATCGGCAATTATACCTCCTTCATTCAGTGGCAGAAAATAAGGAAGGTTTCAGGTCCCTTGATATTGTGCTGTGCGCAATCAAGTGCAGTGTAATCCTGAAAATTTATCACAAAATGTGCGTACCTTAATGTGTGTCCGTGTTCAGTCTAAGACCCACCAGTTGGCATTGGTATTATGGAAGAAATCTATTTGCAATAGTTATTTTATGTAACCATGATAGCAGCCTTTATCCGGGAGTAAGAAAGTGCTAGCTCTATTGCAGATCCAGTACCCCGTTTCAGAATGTCTGCTGAGTCACGCCCATTTCGAGGTTATAAACATCATGTAAACATGATCGTTCTCATGTGGTTAACGGTAAAAGAAATACAGTTCCATATTCAAAAATAATGAGACCTGGCGAGTATAAATTGTATATAAATAACTGGTTAGGTCTCACCATAATTTACTGGTCCAATGTAAGATACACTCTTCTGGAATTGGGTTGTTCCCTTTAGTACAGACTCGTAACCTTTGTTTGTTAAATTGTGTTTGCTTTTCGTGTTCTCTTAAGTTTCCACCTATGTTCTTTACCTGATGCAGAAAGGAATCAGACTGAGTTAGTAGGGTAGTGTTGATAGTAAGAGAACCCAGTCTTATGAGAATTTTTATCCTATGAACTACAACTACAAAATTGAATCAATTCTGTGTATTGTAGCTCATCCATCCTTTTGTTATCGAAACCAACCTCACAATCATAACTCTTTCGGAGTTAAATATTATGGTTGCTTGGTGGCCCATTTGCCAAACTCTTTCCCATCAATATCTCATTGGCTCCTCAACAACTTGCAGCTTCCAACAACTGATACGTCAACTTTGTCAAGGGTACGCAATTTTGTATTCCGATTGAAAGATCAGTTGTACTTGTTAAGTCGGTGGTATGGGGTACCGGTGATAGTGCTCCGTCAAACCCTGAACTATTTTGATTAGATTTATTCGCAGTTAATACGCGGCAAGCAACCAACTCTCTATAGCTAAACATATTTTCGCGAGAAATCCTGAAGCGTGAGTTTTTCCGGGCCAACTGTCATTGTAGTACAGAATGCTTAAATTCTAACCATCTCCAAAACACTTGGACGCTACGGTAGCAAGGTTTCGTGTTGACTAGACGATTTTCTTTCGTAAAGGGTGTTTCGATCAAAATTTGGTCGACTTAAACTTGACGCATTTTCTTTCATCGTGCATTAAAATTTGCACATCCCTCAATGATGTGCGTGTAGCATCATGCTTCTATTTTGATTTTGAGATTAGCATTTCAGTTATCAAACTGTCGTCGAAGAAAGAGGACAGCGCACGCCATTTACAAACGCGACGAGCAATTGTAGTCGTTTCCGTTTCAGCAAAACCCCCAACTGTCGACTTACAAGAAAGTGGTGACTTCAAATCGCGATGATAAACGAAACACGTCGGCCAGGGCTACGGTCATCGATCGTCGAAAGTTGTACATGACGATCCCAACACTTTAATGAAGTGCGATTGAGTGGAACTTCGTGAAACGTTCGCTAACATGTGCGTACATAGACGATAGTTTCATATGCGGAGCATGAGTGATAGATGCTCTTCTGTCAAGGCAGTCTGCCTTAAGAGTGAACTTCCAGGACAGGAATTTTACACGGCAACCTCGACGGGGAAGGGTGTGGCAGATATTTCAAGCACATAGTACACTGTTAAAGTTCGGCGAAGCAAATATCTGGTATGGTGGCCATCTTTACTCTTAGTGGTTTGAAGAGCAACGTTTACACTGCGACCGAAACCGTTAACCAGGAAATTTATCTGATCAAGTGGTACTAAACGTCTAAGCCTAATACTTGCAGTGACAGCAATTGTTCCGTGCTATCAGTGGCACATTTGTGTCATCTTGCACATGTTGGCCAAAATGGGCATCTTAAGCGTTGACGGAACCTGTTCTACGGTGGTATGCTGCTAACAACGTTCAAGTGGAGCCGAGCACGAGCACCCTCCCCAATACATCAGAGCTTCGCTCAATCGAACAATATTGGGCCATCGTCAAGCGGAACCTTAAGAAGACTCGAAAAGCTATTGTTCTGCTGCGAAATAAGTGGACAAGGAGACTGTACCAAATCCTATGGCAGGTATTGAACGAAAGACCCGGCAATTCGCATTCGGTAAAAAGGAAACTTAGCGGAATATTCATCCTGTATTCTGTATTAACTGAACTTGAAAATGAAAAAGAATTTGACTTATTAATAAAAATTTCGATTGACTCACACACATTACTGTTCGACCAAATTTTGATCGGAACACCCTTTAATGAACTAATAAAAACACGTTTTTATTAAAACAAGTCTAACGAAGATCTTATACATCAAAACTAGTAATCAGAAAAGCCTAAAAGTGGACAAGATCAATGTCGTGTAAAACAAAACCCGTTCATAAGACAGGCTTATAAAATCCCAAAACATTGTTCAGAAGTTGAACCTCATGAAATTCTTAAGTTGATCACACATTGATTATATGGCTGGTTAAAATGTTTATTCATTAGTTCTATAATTTGGCTTTGGATCCGTCCCTTCGTAGGCATATTGCTCCATACTGCAGTTTCGTGATCCTAATCTTTCTGAGCCAACGATAGTACATATCATACCAGACGAACCGAAATGACTTCATACGGGACGAATGGTCAATTTTCAGAACCCCGAAATGTTATCATTGCATTTGGGTTGACATGAAAAACGGTAAATGTCCGATTTGCCGGTCTGGCAAGACTCTGCTTCCCATACCACAACCAAATGGACTATGCCGGGTGGACAAAACCCTGTCCGAACCACCAGCTGAGAGTTCGTGTCGAAAGCTGAAATCATTTCGGTTCATCTCGCGTGCGAAATACTAGCGTTGATAGCATGAGCATAGCCCTAAGTGAAGAGAGGCACAAAAATACAGTACGAAGCAAAATTCACAAGAGGGGAAGGGCCTCAGTTATGAAATAAGACCCCCAGCAGTTGTAATTTCAAAATAAAAAAATTGTAAATTTTTCAAATAAAATGGTGTATGGATGAAGTCATTCTGTTTAGTTGAAGGAGAGTTATAAGCGTTCAAAAACCTTTCACTGTAAGGCTCTCATTTTTCAAAGTTTTGAAATGAAACCTGTTATAGAAAAGAGAAACGTAGTTTTACGTTAAGAAATCTATTCGTAGGACATGCTTTTGAAATTCCAAAGCGTCGTTCATAAGTTTAACCTTAAGAAATTCTTAAGTTTATTTTACTGAGTGTATGCGACATCCAGACTTCTTCAGTGCCGAGAACTCGGCTTTAAGCGAAATTCGTAGTCAAAACTTGGTCGACCCAAATATGACGTAGTTTTTTAAATCGTGCATTTAATAAACTTGAACACCCCTCACTTTGTAGGTGTATGTATCACGGTAAGAAAAAAAAACCATTAATGGGTAAAATTTCACCCATTTCCCCAAAGAGGGAGTCAACCCATTGAATGCGTAAACTCAATTTACCCATTTATGGGTATTTGACATAAATTTCAGGATATGGGTATTTTTTTACCCATCTTTGAACATGAAATTTTGTAGAAAATGGGTAAAAAAATACCCATTATCTGACATTTGCGCCATTTACGCAATAATGTGTAAATCGAGTTTATGGATACTCTCTTTTTTGTTAAATGGGTAAAATTTTACCCATTAATGGGTTTTGATTCCTAAGGAAAAAACACAAGCAACAATTTTATGAAACTTAAGATTTTTTTTCATCATAAAGCCCCATAATTTAAAAATAAATTGGACCAGATTCTTTGAGCTTTGAGCTCAGAAACGTAACTAGGCTTCGTAACTACGATGAGGGCATCGTAGCCGGACACTGGACATTTCAGACCTGTAATATAAAGAATTATTCTAGTTAATACCGTACTTATTTATAACAACTACTCCTCCTTACCCTGCAGCCTTTCGAGCGAGTCATTGTCTAGCTTATTATTGACTTCATCCATAGTGGGATTTTTAAAGAACTTCTGAATATCGGGGCAGAGGTCAATCCGAATAAAATCACTTGTGTGAAACTGATTAGAGGTAAGATGGATGGTGGATGGCAGGAGCAAAATATGAAAAGTTGAAATATTTTCAATACCCATTTATGGGTAAAAATATACTCATATTATTTTCAATAACAAATTATCTAAATGGGTAATATTTTACCCATTTTTGTATTTTGCTATTCACCCATTTTTCGACAGCTGCATACAGGTTAGAAAAATGGGTGAAATTTTACCCATTAATGGGTTTTCTATTCCTACCGTGTACGATATGTTGATTCTGTTTTGTTTTTGGTATTTTCTGTTATGTTGCCAAAATGACGTGAAAGCAAGAAGAGTAGCGTATCAACACGCATAAGCGAAATCCAAATTAGGGAACGTCCATTAATTACGTCACGCAAAAAATGACATTTTATAACCCCATTTTTTTTGTATGGATCGTCTCATTTTCTGAAACCCCCCTCCCTCCTTACTGCATGACATAATTAATGGACTTTTATCCCCCCGTTAGTAGTTGGCAAAATCACTTAATATTATAAACTAGAAGAAAAATTAGTAATCTCCATTTAATTCCAACTACCTTTGCTTATCTTCGACAGATACGCGTATTTCGTCTACAATGCGCAGACTTCTTCAGAGTCTCGTACTAATAACTCGACTGGTTAGTCGGAACCAGGAAGCCGCAGCGACCGGAAGAATAGTGGCCAGCATCTTTAAACGTAATCCCAACCATTCCATCAGAAGTACCGGAAACACATTGGGAAAGTCCCGCATAAAAGAGCAAAGAGCAAAGAAACGAGCTGAACTGTCAATAAATAAGGTAACAGTGGCACCAAATCGATACGATAAGCACAACACAATAGCTAAAAGAAGAGCGCGTAAATTGTACACGAGTTTGTTGACCAAGTTTTATTGCGTGGTAATGAACGATGAAACATACGTCAAGGCTGATTCCAAGCAGCTCCCAGGTCAAGAGTTTTATGCGGCTACCGGAAAAGAAAGGTTTAAGATAAATCAAAGCAGAAAACCCAAGGAGCAAAACCCTCCAAACTCGCCGAAACTGCACCCAATTGAAAAATATTGGGCTACTGTAAAGGGAATTAGCAGTTAAAAACAATTCAAGGCGAATTGGTGTTCAGTATCAGATAAAGTGCGGTACAAAACCTGATGGGAGGTGTGAAACGTCAAACCCGACAGTTTTCATTTGGAATATCGGAAGCTTAATCAAATAATTTTCCTGTATTTTGAAGACGATGACCATCAAAAAATAAACAAAGATTGAACATTTATATGATAATCTAATCAGTGTGCACTTAATCATGTTTGACCAATTTTTGACTGTTCCACCCTTTAGAATACATAGCAGATGTGTTCGTCTGTTGGAATGTGTGGTTTTGCCTACGTAATTTTAAACCTTTCCGATATAGAGGGAGGGGTTTGCATTTGAGAAGTTTACCTGCAATGGAAACAGCACCATTGGATTTTTCATATTTTTCCTCATTAGAATCGTCATTTTTTACCTCCTTCATTCAGTGGGAAAAATTAAGCGAGTTTTCGGTTCCCTAGATTTTTCGCTGTGCGCAACCAAGTACATTGCCATCCTGAAAGTTTAAAACAAAATGTGCGTACCTTAATGTACCAGAATGAACAAGAACTTTTTTCTACATTTGAATCGAGCACTGAGCTGGTTAAAACGTGCTGTGTCTCATCACGTTACCCGTTAACATGAAAATTAACTGCATACAATGAGAACGTGTACGTGATTTAGAGATTCAAGATACTTGGATGAAATATATCAAATGACACGAGTAGGCAGCTTGTAAACTGATTCAAGTTCTGTCCAGTTAGAACTTATTGTGCTGCAGCGGCACGGAAAGTGACCACTGCAAGAATTCTGTTACAGTGGTTTGTTCACCTATGCTTATCACTTTCTGTGGTATAAATTTCACGGTGTTTCGTGCAGTGAGTCAAAAGTTATTCCAGATGGAAGCCGAGGGGAGAGAATAAATTCTGCATACCCACATTGATAATCTTACAAGGTCTGCAACAAAAATCGCAAAAACGTTGAAAATCACCAAATCAACCGTGTATGATGTGCTCAAACGTTTCAGGGAGCAAAAGAGCGTGGTTCGAGTGCCTCAAGGTAAGCGTCGTAGTGGAACATAGGACCGCAAGCTGAACCAGAAGGTGTAAAGAACCGTCAGAGCATACCCTGGACTGTCAGATAATGAAATCGCACAAAAAAACGCTGCTGCTTGCAGCACCGTTCGAAGAATTCGTTTGCCAGCAGGATATCGTTCTTATCCAGCCAGCAAGCAACCAAACAGAACGTTTAAGCAAAGTTTCGTCACCAAAACTCGAGCTCGGAAATTATACCAGCAGGTTTTGACGAAGTACCAAGGATGCCTGTTGATCGACGATGAAACCTACGTCAAAATGGATTTCGGAAAGCTTCTTGGCCAAAAATTCTACATGGCGACGGCACGAGGAGATGTTCCTGCGAAGTTTAAGTTTGCTTTTATGGACAAATTTGCCAAAAAAAATAAAAAACTGATGATTTGGCAAGGGATATGCAGCTGCGGAGCAAAGACCAATGTGTTCGTGACAAATAAGACGATGGACTCGAAGCTGTACAAGGAAGAATGCCTCAAAATTGCGTATTAACTTTCATTAAAGCCCATAAAGGTCCCATGAAGTTTTGGCCAGATTTGGCGAGTTGCTGGGAATTCATCCAGTGGTACAGCGGTGATAACGTAGATTTCATCGATAAAAACATAAATCCACCCAACTGCTCGCAGTTCCGGCTCAACAGACAGATTTCAGGCAACAATGAAGCGGAAGCTTAAGAAAAGTTGAAAAACGGCTCGAAACGCGACTCAGATGACCAAAATGTGGAACAAAGGAAGTTGAATCCGCAGTTGTGCAGTGTTTGATGGAAGGAATAGAGAAAAGTGCGAATTTTCATTGGAAATTAAGAAAAATGATTGCATCGATATTTAATATCCTTAAAGAACAGTGAATTACGTTTGTTTTGATGTATTAAACTTATGTGTACGTCAATCCCTTACCGAGATACAGATGATTTTATTATTCCGGATTCTAAATGGACATAGCTTTAACTTGTTATTATTGATTAAGTTAAGTTTTTGCGTTACCTTGTTGGAAGTACAAAGTAACCAAAAACTGTTTTGCCGTTATTTTCAACTCAACTGTCCAGATGTTTAAAATATATTTCACAGAAATGCTCGATATGCATGCTATAATAATAGTCATTCCTCTGAGCAGTTTTATTTAATCAAAGCAAACATGCCGGAAGCAGATCGCGTGTTGTCGATATCCTGTAATCGTGAAAAGCTGAGTAAGTTACGAATCACATACACGCCACAATACATGTAGGCTCTAGCCAAATGCAATGGCCCGACGATTTGGGTTCAAACTCCTCCATTGAGACATAAATAATTATCCCCTGGCGTTTGCAAATAATTTATGAAATCCCTTCCTCTGCCGGATCCTACACTGTATCCGACTGTCTGGTGGTAAACACTGGTACTACATACACTAATAATGGCACGTAGTAGTTTATGTTGTGCAAAACTTCGGGCTGTTATTGTTCGTACTAGTGTTGTTTGGCGGGTAAACACTTTGACTACATTTATTATCCCGCTTTGCTAGCCAGTTACTCATGTCCCCAATGCTGGACACAACCAGAGAATTGTAAACTAGCAAGACTTTTAGATTCACGGTCATTATGCATGGGACGTAGGAAGTAATTCGCCTGGATTACCACTTTAATAGCAGTTATAATAAATAATAAACTTCGGTTTCTGATTTAAATATACGACTAAGCATAACACATGTTTCTTAATGTACTTTACTTCAAGATTTCGGTTAGTCACAAACAGCGATGGAAAATTTCCCACTCAAAAGCTACACGTCAAGCAGCGTTAGTTATATAAATATAACCAAATCGCAGTCGGTCACAGCCTAGTTCAGTTTACAATTGTCAGTAATTTACAATAGAAGGGACATATTCTGGAGCGCTGCAATCAATCGAATACCATATGTTTTCGAAAACATATTTGCCCATCTTGAAATACGTGACGGACTAGCAGCAGCAACAGAAGCTTTTCTCAACTGGGAATCAATAATATCCGATTCGAAGATCATGTGAGAGCAGTCGACGCTACACCTTGCCTACACGTCATCCAAAATGAATAGTAAGGACTAAAGAGTAGATAGGACTTAAGAGTTAAACAATATTAAAGAGTGGTTTCACGCCAAATCAGTAGTATTATAGATTTTGCCGAAAATTTGCAAGCGTGTTCGGAATAACAATATAAGTTGCATGAGGAACGATCGTTTTGATAGAAGCGTAACTTTTGAGAAGGGTTTATGTATTTTTAAATACTCGGAAATCGTTCGTTTTATAAAAAAAAGTGTCTGAAAAGAAATGGAAGGGAATAAATATATACTTAAAATAAATAAACACTGGAAAAAAAATTTAAGCGCAACATGGAAAAAACTTGTTAAAAAAGTTTTCGTAATAGCAACTTTTGTAAGATTTTCATTAAAATTATTTATGTTCATCAAAGGAACTTTTGAATACCAAAGTACAATTTCAAATAAAATTCCTAATCAAAATTTTTTTTATTAATGATCTCCCTAGAGACAACCGTTTTCGAGGTATTTTGAATTAAGTTTTTGAGTGGCTAAAAACTTAAGAAACACGCCTTTTTCATAAATTATCCGAGATGGTCCATAACCAAACTATGTTGGTTTCAACAAATA
Organism: Aedes japonicus; assembly: GCA_034211315.2. Classification (NCBI taxonomy): domain Eukaryota; kingdom Metazoa; phylum Arthropoda; class Insecta; order Diptera; family Culicidae; genus Aedes; species Aedes japonicus. The sequence goes on from JASCZW010001162.1 coordinate 40,677, forward strand.
TGGATGTTCCAACATATTTTTCTGTGACTTTCACAGGGCTGGGATAATGATTTGAAAGTTATAGGAGATTATTTCATCATTATTGATTTTATTGGCGGATTCCAGCTCAATTTCATTCTACGGGTTTTAATCAACAGTAGATAAACATGATTGCACTTTTATTGCTAATACTTTACTACCCAAGCAGCACACCACGATCATAATTAGTTGCAACAACTTGATTATGACTATCAAAGGCACATTTATGTTTTCTCAACTGAATGGCAACATGTGTGCTACTAGGGTATCTCTATTGGTCATTTATTAGTCATTTCGTAATATTTTCCAAATGCTTTTAACCTATAACAGAAACCAGCGATGACGTCAAATTGAATGCTCATTGTTGTTGTCGGGGTAGTAGGAGTTTTCGGGTTCCTCCTGCTCTTGAGAGCAAATGCGAAATGTTGTCTGCTGTCAGCTTCAAGCTGTAAAATCAATAATGATATATTTAATTATCTGATTTTTAGGCTTTTTTTTCTTTAAGGCTAAATATAGGTTAGATATAACTTCGCAAAATTTAAGATAAGGTGTATATCCGCAATAATCCGGACACCTCAAAACATGAATAAAACATAAATTTCGCATTATATATCCGTCGTAGTTGTTTATTTCAGATTCATGGGATGTGTTTTAACAATTCGTGAAGACAAAACATAGTTATTCGGTATTTGCATAAAATGTTCGAACTTTGCGCTTAACTCCGTCCATTAGGGTTTGTACAGACTCTTCAGAAATCGTAGAAGCCGTCTTTGTCCAATTTTGCTGAAAGTGACATCAATTAGATTCCTTGCTTCTTTCTCATCAGAGCCCAGTATCTCTTGATTGGTCATAGCTCTGGGCAATTTGGCGGGTTTGAGGTTTTTGGTACAATGTTCATTTGATTTGCTTGGTACAACTCCATCACAGTTTTAGCATAGTGCCAAATCGGACCAGAACAAAGGTTTTTCTTTGTGACTTTTGATGAAGGGTAGTAATCGCTTCTCCAGACACTTTTTCTGATAGATCTCCTTGTTGATTGTGCCTGTGGTGACGAAAGATTTACTCTTTTTGCCACACATGCAAATAGTTTGCCACACAAGGTGTTTTTTGGGAAAATTTCATGCCTTCTTTGTTCGGAAATGCTCAGCTGTAGCATTTCTGGCCATAGCAGAATAAAAAGCCAGCCCTGGAAGCTGCTTGAAATCCTCCAGGAAATAAGATTCATCGTCCATAACAACGCATGAAAACTTCGTCAAATATGCTGTTTGTCGTTGCGATTTGGTTTTTACTTTATACGACTTAAGTCCCAAACATTGTTTTGATTTATGGACAAATCCAGGCGACATCCCTATTTTACGAGCCACCGTTCGAATGGAGAGATTTGGGTTTTTCTTTAATATCCTTTTCACCTTTCAGTCCATGACAGGATCAGCGCGTCCAATGTTTTTGTCACTTCTCGGTTTCCTCTCCACCGTCAAACGTTCCGAAAATGATTTGAGCGCATCGTGCACTGTGGATTCAGGCAAATCCAATGTTTTTGCAAGGTCCCGTATTGACAAGTCAGAATTTGCCGTACCTCCGCTCATGCACTTGTTTTTCTTTCGTCGCCATCTTGAATACATGAAATGTGAACATAAATCATTGTCTTTTTCATCATAGACTCTCAGCTATACCACAGTGAAATTTTTCATTCGTACCTGCAATATTTCAAAAGTTACAAGTTTGAAGGTGTCTGGATTAATGTGGATACAGATTTTTGTTTAAGCAATTTCACTTACCTTTTCTATTTTACTACAATTTAATTTAACTTGGTATACAAATTAGTTATATAGAGGTGCTTTACTTTTCTTTGTTTTATTTTATTCCTTTTATATTCCTATTTTATTTATTATAATTTTATTCCTTTATACTGTACTGTTTTGTTATGATCTCAGCTCCTTGTACTGTTTTGTTTTGATCTCAACGATGATAGGCTTCGTTATCACCATCGTGAAGTGGTGAGCGATGACGCCTATGAAGCGTTGCATATGGACGGTGCCACCGCAATGGGAGGTCCGTTGCAACATAGCCCCGCCGTAAACATTGGTATCCATCTGGAACTCCGGAGACTATTGTACCAGGTTTGCTACAACTCGCGATGTCCAAAACAGCTAATTTCACAGATGGTCGTAGAAGAAATCCTGTTGAAGTCCATACTAATGCTTGGTGTCCTTGTCTGGGAAAACCAGCTCGATCCTTCCTCGTAGCCATTGGTTCCTCAGCGAACCACCGACAACCACCACCAAATCTCCCACTGCGAGATCATTGTTTTCTTCGAACCATTTACACCAACGGGTGGTAAATATTCTTTCACCCACCGTCTCCAGAATTCATCGCAAATGAACTGCGCTAATTTTTAACTGTTTCTCAGTGCTGATCGGCTGTCTACAGGAGCCATAGGTAGGATTTTGATTCCTGTACAACTTCCCAACAAAAAATGACTGGGCGTTAGCGCTTCTTGATCGGCCGATTAAAGTGGTACGGACGGAAGGTGCTTCTGCAATTACCCCCTCCCTGATCCCGCCATCTGGCTTGCGGGCCACTTCAAGAACTGCGTCCTTCGCTACCTTAACTGATCGTACGAGTTGCTCCCATGCGCCACCCATATGGAGCGCAGCCGGTGGGATGAACTTCCAGCTAGTCTCCGCGCTTGTAAACGTCAATGCTAAGGCTTCATTTCTCGGACAGATTTCTTCTTTCAGCTCACGACTCGCACCCTGAAAACAAGTACCGTTGTCCGTGAAGAACTCTCTTGGTGGAATCTGACGAGATACAAAGCGGCGTACGGCCATGCTTCATGACTCCGTGCTAAGAGAGTGTACTACTTCCATATGTACTGCCCGAATCGAGAGTCAGGTAAACAGGGCGACCCACCGTTTGGTGAGGCTTCTGCCAACCCTAACTAAAACTGGCCCGAAGTAGTCGAGTCCGACAAACGTAACTCGTCGAACGAAGGGAGTGAGGCGCATCGCGGGCAGTGGAGCCATTGCTGGGGGTTTTGGAGCAACTTTTACAACACGACACCAGACACAATTCTTCAAAACTTCTCGACCAACGATCTCAGCTTCGAAATTTCAAATCTCTGGCGAATCTCATTGATGGTAGTCTCTCTGTTGGCGTGACGAATTTGGCGATGGAACCAGTCTACAAGCAGAGAAGTTATCTGGTGGTTTCTATCCAAGATTGCAGGAAACTTAGCTTTCGTCGGCGCGTAGGGAGCAGCACCGATTCTGCCATGCATTCTCAGGATTCCAGAATCATCCATGAATGGCCACGTTTTGTAGATGGGACTCGATTGGCGAACAATGCGGTGACGGTTCTCTGGTGATCCTTGAGAATCAATGAGGATGGCCAATTCTTTTGGGAAAGATTCCTTTTGAGAGATTTTCCATAGAAGTTCTTCGGCTTGCTTCAGTTCATCTTGTGTGAGGACTCCCAGCTGCAAATGCTCCTGCCTCTTCTTCCGGCGATAGTTTTCAACGCAGCGAAACATGAAAACAACCGTTTGCTGAAGTTTCGACCACGAGTTGATCCGAGCGATTTCAATCGGGATATTCACTCGGTGCATAAGGTGGCTCAAGAGAATGGAATTTGTGCGTAGTTTTTCTTTCGTCAGAGCAATCGAACGCTGTATCGGCCAGGAACCTTCTGCTTCGAACAGAAAATTTGATCCTGTGAACCATGGATTCTCCCTGGAAAGTTGTGGTCCATTGTTCCATTTCGTTGCTTGATCGGCGACGTTCAATTTAGTCGGAACCCATATCCACTCCATCGGATTGGTAGCCGTTAGGATTTCCCCAATGTGAAATGTGACAAACTTATTGTATCGACGATGATCCGAACGAATCCAGGAGAGCACAGTTCTAGAACCGCTCCAGAGAAGTCTTCCGAAAATCGGTATACTATGGTAACTTTGAAGTGTTTCCAGCAAACAAGTTCCGAGGACAGCGGCTTTAAGTTCGAGTTGAGGGATGGATAGGGTTTTCAACGGAGCAACTCTCGTTTTCGAACCAATCAATGCCACTTGTATTTCATCGTTTGTTTCTAGACGCAAATACGCAGCGCAAGAGAATGCTACTTCGCTGGTGTCGCAGAAGACATGGATCTGCAGCTGAAAGAACTTTTTGGGATTGCGGATCGTAAATAGCTTCATGAGTTGCGAAGTTGATCCAGCTGTGGGAATAGGCTCGTCCACTGCTGCCACCGCTCGTATAAATCACCGAAAATTGCATCATCCCAATTTGTTCCTCTCGACCAGATTTCCTGGACTAGGATTTTGCCATAGACGAGAAAGAATGAAATCAGACCTAGTGGATCAAATAACGTCATCACTACTTTGACAACCTAGCGCTTCGTGGGAATGTGACCATGTTTCAGGAGCGGCCGGAGATCATCTCTCATTACGAAGGAAGTTATCTAGCAAGGCTTTTTTCAGGAACGGGACCGGCTCGGCAGCAAGGCTAGCTATTCGCTTGCTAGCAACAGCCAACTGCACCAACGGCTGCTCGACAGTGCATCCTTCAGAGTGCTTTCCACCGCCAGCTATCAATCCAAAGCCGGCTGATCCGAACATCATTTAGACGACCTAACGACTGAAGCTCTAGTTTAGCTTATATGGTCTTAATTTCACAAAATGACGCTTTTACGAATAATTCACATTTCAAATATTAAGCCAGATTGGCCGGTCAGCATCAGTTATATCCTAATCTAAGTTGAACTTTTTGTTATCCCGATTTGAGAACGCAAACACATGGCTGAGAATCAGCTTTTCGAATAGCTTCGAGATGGAGGATACCAAGCTGATGGGGCGACAGCTTTTTGAACTGATAGGGTCTTTGCCAGACTTGTGAATTGGGATAACTTTAGCTAACTTCCAACGAGACAGGAAATAGTCAAGCTCCAAGCATTCGTTAAGGACCACGGCAAGGTGGACATATAAGGTATTGCTAAACTTCTTCAACTCAAGGTAGATCACTTCGTCGAAACCTGCGGCCTTCATGTTTTTGGTTGATTTGATGGCTGTTATCACCTCATCTTAGTCAAGAATTAACCAGGAACAACTATGGAAGACTCAGCGAATCTATGCCATTGACTCCTGAACGTCACACTCATGCGGACTCACCATGGCACGGCCTAGGCAATGGGAATTCTGGCCTGATGCTGGCCAAGTGCATTGGCTTTTTCAACATGTTTATTATTGTTGTTGGTCTTCAGGTGAGAGAGGCCAGAACGTTGGTATTGGTGTCGAATAACATTACGGAGTCAAATGAGATATTTTCTAGATCTGTCTAGGTTCAGAGAGTTACTCACCAATCTGGCCTGGGCCTGGGATTTCACCTCGTTGATTTGCTGCAGGCACTGGTCGATATCTTCACACGACTCTGGGTGGGTGCCGTAGTCAACGGATGAGTCGACGCTCAGCTGAAATCGCACCCAATCAGAACGATGGAAATTGCACCGGAAAGCTTGGAACCGATTGACGGAGAAACTGACTTTGGTAATCAACGGATAGTTATCCGAGCTGAGTTCCTTATGGACGACAGGATGGGAGATGTCCGTCATGTTGGTCAAGAAGATATCAATAGTAGCATAAGCACCGGAACGGCTCAAACGGGTAGAAGAATCTGGACTCGAGATGGTATAGTGTCCTTCCTATAAACCTCGCAGGACGACGATACCATAGGGATTCCTCCGGGTATCAATCCAAGCCTACCCTAGTAGCACATATGCTGCCATTCGGTTGAGAAAACATAAATGTGACGTTTTTAGTCATATTCAAGGTACTGCATCTAATTATGATCGTTGTGTGCTGCACAGGTAGTGCTTCGCGTTGAGGTCAACGATGATGACCCGTCAAGTTAACTTGTTGATGATGTCTTACCGTAGAGCCTCTGTCGAACCGTCACTGATGAGTGTTTTCTTGGGACAGAAGGCCGACATTATGGTGATTGGGCTGACAGAAGTGTCCTCTTCATCAAAAGCCTGAAACTGTGCAGGGACTGGCAGCTGATATTGTGCGACAACGCGATGGTCACTCCTCCTCCCCCTGAGAGTGTACGATCTAGTCTTGCAATCCGAAAGTCGGGGATATAGAGATTCACCTCAGAGGTGCATTTCAGTGATTGTGACGATGCTAATATACTTCTCAGTTTTGTTCTTAGCAGAACAAGCGTTGCGATTGAAGTTGTTAATGGTGTCTCCAGGGCCCATGTTGGTTCATGAAGTTTAGCAGCACCCGGGTGGCGGCTTTGATTTGTTGTTCCTTGGAACGGCAGTGACTTAGCCCTCTGTACATTGCTTGTGCGGAAAGAAGAGCGAGTCATCATCAGACGGATAGGCTGCGGTGGGGCTTGTTCCAGGGCTTCGCTAGGTTGAAGGGTGCACGTCTTGCACAGACGGCGCTGCAACGGAATGCTGGCTTGCGATTTCCTGCCGATGGTTCAACTGAAGAGGCAGATTCAGCACGCTCTACTGGAGCGGCGAGAAATTCTCCACCGTATTTGGAGGAGGTTAATGGTGGCTTCAGGTGGAAACCTTTCTCCGAATTTCAATAAATTCTGCACGCTTGTGGTCTGCACGGTTTGGCCACTATGGTTGGACCTACAATTGGCACACTTGGGCTCTTCAGTCTCCTCCATTTGCTCGCCACTCGCTGTTTCATGCGCTCTTGCACACTTGCAGCATGGTTTCATGCGACAGTACCTTTTCCCGTGACCGAAAGAAAGGCAGTTTGCTCATTGCATGACGTTACGCGTAGTACAGCTCCCATTAAAAAATTATGTTGAAGAGTGCTCGCCATTTGAAGATGTCATTCATTTTGACTGAGCTCTTCTCCAGGTGGGTCAGGTAGAGCAGATTACGATGGTTTCTTACCTTGGAACGCTTCATGGGGAACACCTTGATCTGCTTGAGGTTCAGTCACTTCAGTTCCTCAAAGATATCCTCCCGCCAATAATCCGGCAGTCCATGAATAACCACCTTCAGTGGCTTGCTTTCGGATGAGTCGTGAGTGTAGTACTAGAACTGCTTCAATTCCAGGAACCGTCTTTTAACCTTGAAATATGCTTTGGTGGCGCAAACGACGTTGGTGGCACAGCTTAGTCAGCGGATGGATTTGCACCGCCGCCTGAGCGCAGCGTTTTCCTTCGTGGTGGTGAAGAGTGGCGGGATTTTCATAGTTTTTGGCACTGACTGCTAGATGGCAGTTTGTACCGGTAGCTCGGCAAAACTGTTGCTGGCCAGTTGTTGAACCCCTTGTTTGTTTGCTGCAGGCAGCAGCTGACATTGTACGGTGGCTTAAGGCAGAGGCACCTGTTTTATTGTTGCGTGTCATCGCAACAGTGATTTAGGCCAGTGGCTTTGCAGCCAACTTCTGCAGGGGGGGTACATCCACCGTCGGGGGCTACTCGAGTCAATTGCGTCGAGGTGTGGGAGCTAAATGGCTTGACCAAAGTAGGGGTGAGCTAAACGGCTCAAGAAAGGAGCAAATTGAGAGTAGAGCATTAAAAAACAATATTAAGAAGCGAGAGCTCCACGATGGTGACCGTGAAGGAGAGCACGTCATGACGGTCGGCTACTCCACATCGGAACATGTCTCGATGAGAACATGAATAAAGAGAAGTACACGAGCATAGCCACCCCCCGAAGTAGTCGCTTCACCGTGGTCCCGGGGGGAGATGGCAAACGGAAAATAAGGATTGTGTTTAGTGGTTAGGCACGAACGCGAGTCCCATCATTGCTCCTGTGAGTCCCACACCGTGCCAAACACACTACAGGCCAGGCTTCTAAAGCTTTTTAAACCTTATAACAAAAAAACCACACACACATACATACATACACACAGACATGTGCTCAATTCGTCGAGCTGAGTCGAATAGTATATGACACTCGGCCCTCTGGGGCCCGGATAAAAAGTCGAGTTTTCAAGCGATCTTAATACCCTTCTATTGATGTAAGAAGGGTAAAAAGACAGACGTAAGTCCTACGTCTAAAACCTGTTACATGTTAATGCGATATGCAACATTTAACACCAATGTTGTCCAATGTTGAAATTATAAAAATCATAAATCTATAATAATTTTAAATGAAGTGGCCCACATAAAATTGCATCACGGAAAAAACTACGTAGAGAATTACCTAGTTGACTGATCGTTTTCAAACTATCATTCAATGAAATTAAACCCTTAAGTAAGTTTTTGGCACATTTATTTTATTCAACATCAATACCATAACCATACGCTTAACTCCACTCAGTAGGTTCTGTACAACATCTGGCTGCCACTTCTTCTGTACGGAAACCCACTTTTTCTTCATGTCTTCCTCAGATTTGACCTCCTTGGGATGCTCCGTAGTGCCTGCTTTATAATAACCCAGTGTTTTTCGATGGAACTTAGTTCCGGTGCGTTGGTGAGGACATTGGGGACGAAAGTAACCCCGTTGGCCTCTCCAGGACAACATTTGAATAGTAGCATGAAGCTAGATCCAGCCAGGAGATCGTAGGACCCTCGTGTTGTATCAACAGAAGAAGCGAACGCTTCTGTAGACACTTCTTGAGGTAGATCTCCCGGTTACCAGTCCCGGTAGTCACGAACGGTGCACTCCGTTTGCCCCATGAGCAGATCGCTTGCCAAATCATGTATTTCTTGGCAAACTTTGAAAGTTTCTGCTTGCTTGGCTCTCTGAACTCAAGATTTGGACAGATTCAACTTTTTGGCCACATCCCTGACCGAAGCATTAAGATTCCGCTTATACACTTTCGTGACACGTTTGTGATCCTGATCACTAATAGAACATCCATTCTGACCGCATTTCTCCTTCCGTTCAAGGCTCAGAGCTTCATGGGAACTTTTAATCACACGACTCACCGTTGATTACACAATTGCGAGTTGTTTTCCAATGTCCTGATGAGAGAGTTGAGGATTTTTCATGTGCTTGCGCTAAATCAATTTGCGACGTTGCTCTTCGGGTGACGCCATTTTTTCTATTTTTTTTGAAAAACAGCGCAAAAATACATATATGAAAAAAACACTCTAAGCTACTTCTACCCAAATTGTCATGAGAAAAAAAAGCCAATGGGTAATTTTCTACCGCGTTGTTTTTTCGTGATACAATTTGATTAAGGACACCCATTAGTCAGAAATTTACATAATGTCCTCTGATGCACTATTTTTGTAAAGTCACGAATTATTATAAGTCACAAGGATAAGTTTTGGTGAATAGTCACTTTCCGGAGGAATTCGAATCCCGGAGTACCACTCCAAGTGGTCAGTGTGGTCAGAAATCCTCAGAATATCTTCCGTCAACCTTGTTTTATGATGTCAGTTTAAAACATCGTAAAGCATGTTTTGGCTAGGATCTGAATATGACCCCTTTCAAAAGGTCATTCAATGACCCTACTTACCTTACCAATCAGACTAAGGCCGGCGTGGCCTCTGCTGTACACAGAAGTTGTCTCCATTCTATTCGGTCCATGGCTGCCACTCGCCAGCCTCGCTGTCCGCAGGTCGCCTTCTATTTGATCGATCCACCTTGCTCGCTGCGCGCCTCTTCTTCTTGTCCCTCTCGGTTCGTTTTCGAGAACCATTTTAACGAGGCTGTCGTTCGATGTTCTTAGACATGCCCAGTCCAATTTGTAGTTCATTCGCCTCCTCCACGTTCCGTCTTCCATCTGCACTCCACGGTAGATGGTACGCAGCACCTTCCGTTCAAAGACTTCAAGGGCGCGTTGGTCCTCCACTAGCAATGTCCATGATTCGTGGCCGTAGAGAACTACCGGCCTAATTTATGTCTTGTAGATGGTCAACTTTGTGGTTCGGCGAACTTTGTTCGATCATAGCGTCCTTCGGAGTCCAAAGTAGGCACGATTGCCAGCCATAATGCGTCTTTTCATTTCTCTGCTGGTGTCGTTATGGGCGGTCACCAATGAGCCCAGATACATGAATTCATCTACTACCACGATTTCATCACCGTCGATCTGAACTGGTGCTAGGAGGCTAACATATTCTTCTCGTGAGCCTCTTCCCTTTCATTCAATGACCTATTATCGCAAAATCACGAAGTTTGATTTACTGCATGCCATGTTTCAGATCTAAACATATTTTGTCCGGTTTACCTGGTGAGGTACTTACCACAGTACTCTAACCTTAGAGTCCGGTACTACATTCTGAATGATCACCCGTGTAACCAATAAACAGTCCCAAAGCGTCTTTTCGGTAGCCTATCTAGCAATTATTTAGCCTTGGATGGAACATAAATGCCGTTTTTGGCACAATATACGGCTGCTTTACTGCAATAGTATGATAATGCCTCATTAATGCTATTTTGCATTCGAAATGCTTATCACAGGCAACAAGTATTTAAATAGCATTTGAAATCCAACTTTACAACAGATAGCATTCAAGATGCTGACATAATACTCATATGAAGCTTGTATCATCTGAAATGTCGATTTAGGGTTGATTTACTGCATATGCTAATGCTAATTGGTTATCTGAGCAGTGCGGATCCATTAACTACTATAAATAAGTGATATATTGCAAAAACCGTATCGAAAACTGATGGCTAACGATTGAGACGCAATTATTTCAAATGTTTCTTCTTCAGGGCCGTAAGTGGCCACCAAGTCGGGAAATAAGTCATGAAATTGAAGCCAACAACGGGATAACGCTTCAGCTATCAAACCTAACAAACGTTTGTTGTATTTTTTCACTTTGGTAATGTTATTGTCTGTTTTTTGTTTTTGCTTCATCAGTAAATTTTCCTCGGGTTACAACTTTTTACGAAGCCAACACAATGCACAATGGTTCTGATTGCGAGTATGGACGGAAAGCTCAGCTCAGCTTCAGCTTAAGATTGAATTTTGGAGCAATGTTGTCTTCTTCTAAGATGTTTCTAGAGAGTGTTCCGATCAAAATTTTGTCAAACAGTAATGTGTGTCAGTCGATCAAAGTTTTTATTGATAAGTCAAATTCTTTCCTTTCAAGTTCAGTTAATCTGTACATATATATACATATATATATATATACACATATATATATACATAGTATACATGTATATATATATATATATATATATATATATATAATGAAATGCTGTCCGTTCGTGACAGCATAACTCACAAACGGCTCGATGGATTTACTTGAATTCTTTTTTTTTTGGTTTGTCTTGGTTCCCAACAGGTTTATAAAAAGAAAAAATTAGAAAAAATTACTGCAAAATGAGACAAAGTCGTAAAAACTAAATTCTCATTTTGTCTGGGAATATCATAAAATGCTATACAGCACGACCGTCTTTCGTTTTGTAAGGAGAAACCGTTGGAAATGTTTATAATGGCGTCGTAATTAACGAAAAAATAAAAAGGAAGCAGAGCATCACTGATTGTTTCTTAGAACCTTTTGAAAAGTTATGCGAAAAATGATGATACACTGAAGTCACTTATTAAGGGGTTTTCGGAATTCACGCGAGTAGATACCGCTCGCTTAGATTTGACCAGAAACGGATTCACGGTTTTTTATGTTTTTTGTTTATGTTGTTTATGTTTTAGGTTTTTTAAATGTTGTTTTTGTTTTTAAATTACACGCATTCCTGTGTAAAAAGCAACCTCAGTGTAAACGATTTATAACGTTTAGATGCAAGTATAAACTGGAGCGTTTGTATTGGTGACACCTCGCAGCGAGATGTAAATTCTCGACCAACAATAGAATAAGGTCTATCAACATTTGTAGACAAAAACTTTTGAGCCCTGTTTCACGAAAGCCATTGGCCACTCGCGCAAGCCAATACCATAATCATGTAGGGAAATGTTTCTCCCTGCACATAGCTTGCGTGAAAAAAGACTCAGAAGTGTTTGTTGAAAAATGTTTATAGGCCCTATTCTAAGTTGGTCGAGAATTGGAGTGAAGGTCAATTAATTGACTACGAAGGAAAGCCTACATTGTTTGACTAAAATGCGAATATTATTAGTCGCTATTGGATCGATGAGTGTAGTTTGATCTCATTGTAATGCATTGAAGTTTCCAAATGAAACACCAGAGCCTTTGAGCTCATTGGTGTCTGGATCAGGAAGTGGTTCTAAACATTTTCTGCAGAATATCCAGAGTTACAACAGTTGTTTGCATATGGCTTCGTTTAGCGCAAAGTTTTTTTTGGTTCAAAACTTACAGAGTTTAAAAATTAGTAAATTGTGCAATTGTGAAACTAATTGTGTGTCTATGTTACAAAATTTCTATTTTACCAAAAAGCGTGTTCATTATTGCCACCGCCGGAAGCAAACCATAAATTTCCACAGATTTATTGCATGGGATATTCGCTGAGCAAAATTATTCCACCACGAAGCGGGACATTGTACAACAATTGCAAGCAACGCTTCATGAGCACAATGGATTGATTCAAATGTTCAAGACTGCTCTTGATCGAATGCCATCTAACAACCATAAGATTGTGATTCGAGCTGATCCCTTCTTCAAATTTCCAGAACCCACATAAATTTAGGTTCTGATAAATTGTTTTAACCAAAACCGGGGTTTCGAAATTCGACCATTTTAAACTCCCTATTTAAGCGATTAGACGCTTATTTAAGGAGATAAACGCATTTCTCATTCTCCAACTTTCCAAGAAGTAGTTTAATTATAAGCAGGACAACGTCTGCCGGGTCAGCTAGTACAGAATACAGGACAAATATTCAGCTAAGCTTTATTTTTACCGAATGCGAATAACCGGATCTTTTGTTTAACACCTGCCATAAGATTTTGTACAGTTTTCTTGTCCACTTTATTCACCGCAGATCGCCGGTTTGCCTTGAACTGTTTCTCGCTCAAAACAGCTTTTTGAGTCTTCTTAAGGTTCCGCTTGACGATGGCCCAATATTGTTCGATTGGGCAGAGCTCTGGCGCGTTGGGAGGGTTCTTGTCCTTGGGCACCACTTGAACGTTGTTAGCAGCATACCATTCCATGGCCTTTTTTCCGTAATGGAAAGATGCCAAATCCAGCCATAATAGAACGGAAAAGTTATGTCGCTTCAGGAAAGGCAGTAGACGTTTTTGTAGGCACTCGCTCAGATAAATTTCCGGTTCCGGTCTCAATGTTAACGTTGCTCTTCAAGCCACAGGTACAGATTGCCTGCCACACAAGATATTTCTTCGCGAGCATTGACAGTTCAATGTGCTTGAAAATATCTGCCACCTTTCCCCGTATGGTTGCCGTATAAAATTCCTGTCCAGGAAGCTGTTTAAAGTCTGCCTTAACGTAAGTTTCATCGTCCTGTACCACGCAATCAAACTTCATCAGCATCGTCATGTACAACTTTCGTGATTGTGCTTTTGACGACGTGTTTTGTTTATCGTCGAGATTTGGAGTTACCACCTTCTTATATGTCGACAGTCTAGCTCGTTTTTGAGCTCTTTCCATGGTTGAGGGTGCCACTCCCAGCTTCTTTTCGACATCTTGGACGGAGAGGTAGGGGTTTTCCGCTCAAAACAGCGGGTAACTCTTTTTTTCGTTGCTGTGGTCTCCGGCTTTCGATTTCTCCCCAATGCAGCTTTCCTGGCTGTCGACAAACCTTCACCGAACACTTTTAATACGTTGGTAACAGTTGATTTAGTCATATTCAACAAATTCACCAATTTGGCGTGAGAGTAGTTTGGATTTTCGCCATGCACGTGCAAAATATAGATGTGTTGCTTCTCTTCTTTCGACGACATTTTGATAACTGAAGTGCTAATCTCAAAATCATAATAGAGGCATGATGCTACACGCACACATTTTCAAAATGAGGCGAGTGCAATTTTTTTTATAGACGATGAAAGGAAATGCGTCAAGTTTCAATCGACCAAATTTTGATCGAAACACCTCTTAATAGTGGGTCCATCGATTGGTGTTGCTGAAAATAAGTGTGATCTTTATTCTTATATGCATAAAAAAATTTTATTTAATTATTTGCAGGAAGCTTTGCGCAGTAGCGATATCGTAACCAATCAGGTTCAATCAAGGTGCGATTATTGCTAGTTGAAAATTATTTGCAAGAATATATATGAAAATTCCTGAAAACTACTCAAATGATCGAATGAAGGAACTTTTTATTATACTGTTCTTTATTTAAATCTAGTGGGGATTTTATTTTCTTAAAAACATTCTGCCTTAATGACTGAAAAATAAGTTTCCAATTGTTCTAGTGGAACAAGAGTTTTCCAAGGCAATCATCCGTTTCTCTATTTTCGTTTCAATTAAAACTAGAGAAAAAATCAATGGTTCAATTTATTGTTATTATTTTCGCGAAAAAATACTTTGACTCCTCTAACTATTAAAACTACTTCAACTTATCTTGAAACAGCGCAATCTTGTTGGTTTATGCTATCTCATGCTATCGCTACGCTTCCATTGCCAATCCGATCTATTAGATGCACCCGAGACCAATTAAGCCGATCACCTCTTTCGAATAACTTTTCCTTCACAATCCCTCGGGAGCAATTCAAGTCCCACGGCTCATAAAATAGACAGCTCACTTCCGCATCAATCATCAGGTGCATCGCACACTTTTCCGGATCGGTATTTATTTTCACACCTTGCAAAACCGCCACCTGACCGGTGAAACACGTTGCACCGCTTCCGTCGCTAATCGGTAAGCCTGGGATGAAAACTTCTTCAACCCCCCCAAAACCGAAAAAACCGCTCGTTAGCGGAAAGTTGCTCTTTTTGCCGATGTGCTGCATGTTGCGAAGCATTTTCCTTTATATTGCACTCAACTCATTCATCTTTGCGGTCACCTCCTCCGTGGCCTCCAATCACCTGTTTTCTTTTGTGGGCTGCTACCGGCTTGTATCTTTTCTTCACAGCAGCCGAAAGTGTTTTGGGGAAAATCGTTTTCTTTTGAGGAAATTTTCCTTGCAATCTGTTCCGAACACGACGAGGAGAGATTCAGCTTCATGGGAAAGATGGAACAAGATGCAGACGATAGGTGCAAACTAATTCGAGAAATTCTTGCTGCGACTTGCCCAACTTGTTGGCTTTGGACCTCTCGTGTTCGCTTGTCTAGCAAGACGCCGGTCGGAAGAGGCACTCGCAATCTTCCCCAACAAACTATCTCGTCAATCAATGCCAGAAGAGGTTTTCCACCTTTATCAACTAAACGAAAGAGAACGCCAGAATAAACGGAGGTGTGAACACTATTTGCCACTAATCTTTTCGGTTTCCCACTGCTGATGTAGAGAGTACTCGCATTGATTTCTTTGGGGAATTTTGGGGAAAGTTGATGTAGAAGAACGTATCTGTGTGGGTTTTTTTATTTCGCCGGCAAAATAATACAGAACAACAGAATAAGTGAAATATTGTTAAAATGGGGATGCAAATGCTTACCCTAGACAGCAGTGTTTGATACGTTGAATTTTATAGATTTTGACTCACTGAATCCAAAATTGTTGTAACACGTCCAGTTTGTGTGAAAAATATGATTTAAAAACTTATCTCTGTCGAAATATAATTACCTGTTAAACAATTAGAATATTGGCTCCAATGTTTGAATGTTGCACTTAATTATCATGGAATGAACATCCCTGAATCGATTGGTGCTCACTGATTTTTCTAACGCGTATAATTGATATGTAAAACCGGTTTATATTCACAGAACTACGAATTTTCATGAAAATTCTGCATTCCTTTTTTTGTAAAATGATGATGGTAAGTTGCATGTTAAAGGCCAATCAAGCTTACCCCAGCACTAAAGCCTGTCCACGTTAGATTTTGTACACTTTTCTTTCAGTGTAGGTTTTGAATTATTTCATGAATCACTGAAACGTTTCACTTATATGACAGCTGAAACTCTCCACTTTATTTCGTGATACAACATGTTTACATTATTGTTACATTAGTAAAATGGCGTCGAATCAAGTGGAAGTGCGCACACGCATTTTGTACGAACGGCAGCAGTATTTAGGTACGTGATCTTGCCAAGAAACTAAAACTACCGAAAAGTACTGTTTTGTGTTTGCAAATCATTTGAACAGCGCTCGGAAGGTTGGAAGAGAAACAAATCTAAAAGTATGCTCCCGACAAATAGACGAGAAGGTGGTAGCCATTATGGAGAAAAATCCAAACCTTTCTTTGCGAAATATGGTTCGCAAAGTGGGGAAGTCAAAATCATACGTACAAAAAGTGAACCAAAGGCATGGACTGAAGACGTACAAAGTGAAAAAGGTGCTCAAGCATGAAAACAAGACAATTTCACTGCAAAAAGTCGTGCTTTACACACATTTTTAGCAAACCTTTTCTTGTATCAAAATGACCGATAAAACAAACATACTCGAAGACTTCAAACAGCTTGCTGTTCTGTTTTTTAGACCGCAATGCAAATAAACGCCGTTGCCGAGCACCCTAGTAGCACACTTGTTGCTATTTAGTTGAGATAACATAAATATGTCTTGCTAAGTCATAATCAAGTAACGACAACTAATTATGATCGTTGTATGCTACTTGGGCCTTTACGGACAAAAAAGGTGTCCACATTCCCGAAGAAGTATTTGATTTGGCAGGCCATATGTAGTTGTGGTCCAAAATCTAAAAGTTTCGTCTCTACCCGTACTATCAATAAAGGTGTGTACATGAAAGAATGTCTGCAAAAGCGGTTGCTACCGTTTCTCAGAAGCCACGACTCCTCAGCTCTGTTTTGGCCTGATTTGGTTTCTTGTCACTATGCGAAATCCGTCCTGGAATGGCATAAAGTATAGAGATCAAATACGTGCCAAGAACAGCCAATCCACCAAACTGTCCAGATGTACGTTCAACAGAGAAGTACTGGGCTCTAGCTATGCGGAAACTATTAGAACCTGAGAAGATAGCAAATGGTACCGTTGATTTCGAGAGATGATGTAGAATCGTTTCGGCGGCCATATCTGAGGATACCATACGGAACCTGATGGCGGGTGTACCACAGAAAGGCTGGTGTACCAGAGAATGTTACAGAAAGCAGGATCAACATCTTAGTCAACTGTTTTTTTATGTAGATACTAGCTTACCCCAGTGCGAGCGTTGCGACGGCTGCAACTGAATGAATGAACAATGGTTGTTTTTTTTACTAAGAAGGGGTTCAAACTTCTATCAGAACATTCTTCTTACCTGAGAAATACACAGTTTGTGTTTTAGTAATCTAGATAATTCTCATGTTTGGTTGAAATTTGTGTTTGGAATCTACATAGAAACATTTCTTGCATTCAAAAAACCCCGCACGCCAATTGTGGTTCCATTTGCTTGATTTGTTCTCAAATTATACATAAATTTGTGTTTCATTTGTATGAGAGCCTCCTCTCCCCTTCTCATATGGCAGAAAAGTCTCAAATCACCATAAACTTCCACATGCCAAATTTGGATCCATTTCCCTGATAAGTTCTCAAGTTAAGCAAGGATTTGCGTTTCGTTTGTATAGGATCCCCCTCTTTAAGACAGGGGAGGGGTCTCAAATCATTATAGAACCATTTTTTGTTTTTAAAAACTACCACATACTAAATACCAGCCCCCTAAGGATGAGAAGGGGTCTCAAACCATCATAGAAACATTTTTTGTCTTCAAAAACCACCACATGCTAAATTTCGTTCTGTTAGGTTGATTAGTTCCCGAATTATGCAGAATATTATTTTATTTGTATGGGAGCCCCCTTTTTAGGACGGTGAGGGTTCACAAACTACCATCGAAACCTTTCTTGCCTTTAAAAACTCACATATGCTAAATTTGGTTTCTTTTGCTTGATTAGTTCTCGAATTATGTAGAAATTAGTGTTTCATTTGTATCGGAGCGCCCCTTTCCAGAGAAAGAAGGGGTCTTTAACTATCATAAGAACCTTTCCCGGCCCCAAAAATCCCTGCATACAAAATTTCACGCCGACCGGTTCAGTAGTTTTCGAGTCTATTAGGTTCAGACAGACAGGCAGGCAGACAGAAATCCATTTTTATATGCATAGAAGAAGAAAATAACTCTATTATTGTGTAGTAGATAATCGGTTTTGTTGAATAAAAGACTGCAGGTTTCAAAAAAAAAATCCTAATGCAATCCTAATGTATCTCATGCGAGCATGAGATACGTTCCAAAACGTTTGTGTTCACTTACTGAGAAATTAAAAATCTCCATCCGTCAGTCTGACTGACTGACTAACTGACTGTCTGACTGACTTCGAGTTAAAGTAGGATGGTCGGTATGCTCACTGAGAGTCGAGTTCCAAAGGAATGGGAGAGATGCTTTAAGATCATAAGCTTCGGCCACCAGGTGAGGAACGGCAAAGGTCCTGACAGATCTGATCGGTGCAGGAAATGCGGGAAGAAAAGTCATTTCGCAAGAGACTTCACAAAGCAACCGAGATAAATGCTTTGCGAAAAGGAGGACGAAAACGGCCACAAGACGGGGAACTACAGGTGCCCTGTATAAAAGGCAACAGCAAATCGGCAGTTACAGAGGTGATCAAAACAATCCTCAATCATTGCGACATAGCACCGCAACTGTTGTGGCAGCCAACAACAGATACAAAGTGTGACGTCACAATCATTGTGGAACCGTATCGTGTTCCTCCTAGAAACTGAGTTGCAGATAGACCGGAGATGGCTGCGATACAAGTGATGGGCAGATTCTCCTTTCAGGAAGTTGTTGTCCAGTTCATGTGAAGGGTTCATGATCGCCAAAATAAACGGGATCTTTGTATGTAGCTGCTATGCACCCCCAAGGTAGCCCAGGGTGCAGTTCCATCAGATGCTGGAAGAACTGACTGACAAGCTCATCGGAAGAAGAGCGATCGTCATCCGAGGATACTTCAATGCTTGGGCTATGGAGTGGGGCAGCAGATGTATCAATGCTAGAAGCTCTGGAAAAGTTGGAAGTTACAATATCAATCATAGGTTGCGTCAGCAATTTTCACAGGGACGGTCGTGAATCCGTCACCGATGTTACCTTCTGTAGTCCGTCGCTGATGACAAATATGAACTGGAGAATGTGTGTGGAGTATACTCAAGCGACCATCTGGCGAACCGCTATAGCATAGGCAGCGAAAGTGGAAGACGAATTTCTTCGACAAGGAACTCTTTGTTGAGGCACTTTGGTTTGACAACGAACTCTCGAACCAGTGCGCGAACGAGCTGACGAATACGTTAGTCAGGGCATGCGACGCAACCATGCCGAGGAAACAGGCTGCTCACAGCTTACTGGTGGAAAGAGCAACTCAGCATGCTTCGCGCTAGTTGTCTCAGAGCCAGAAGACGTGTCCAGAAAGCTAGAACCGCAGAAGACAAAAAGGTTCATAGGGTGGTATTTCGAGGGCCCAGGGCCGAATTAAAACGAGAGATAAGGCTGAGCAAGACGAACTGCTACAAAGAGCTATGCCGAGCCACTGCTGTTAACCTCTGGGTCGAAATTAGGAAGTTATGTTGAGGGCATTTCCTCTGGCGAGGAAATAAGAAGTAACGTTGAGGGCATGCAAGTCTCGAACGAGGAGCGCGTGGCAGTGGCAAAAGGGCTTAAGGTGAACAAAGCACCCAGACCGGATGAAATCAATAACGTGGCTCAGAAATTGTTTAGAAGGAGGCCATTTCCCGGGAAGATGGAAAATACTAAAACTAAAGAGTGTCCACAGTTAAATTGCATCACTTTAAATAAGCTGTAACATTTCGCCCTTTGGGTTGAATTCAACGAAATTTTGTGTGAAATGACCTTAGCGTGTATTGTTTACACTGCGTTAGTTTCATTGTGAAATGAGTCTTAGTTTCGAAAATGGAGTCGAAGGAACAGCAAGTGCGCGAGAACATTTTGCACACGTACCTCGACAACCCACTTCTTTCGCACCGAGTCATCGGAAAGATGTTGAAAATTCACCAGTCTACAGTGTCTCGTGTCATAAAACGTTTCGGGGGACGTTCAACTGTCAATCGGAAGAAGGTGAGTGGTAGGAAAACTGTTCCGTACTGTGTGAAGGATCACAAGCGAGTGGTTGCTGCCTTCAAACGCAAACCCAACTGTTCCGTTCGGGATGTCACAAAAAAAGCTGCACTTGACCAAAAGTTTTGTGCAAAAAGCCAAGGACCGAGCCAGGCTCCGTTCATTCAAAGTTCAGAAAGCTCCAAACCACAATGAAAAACAGAATAGGACAGCTTTAACACGTGCGCGTAAGCTGCTTACACAAATGTTGACGAAACCACACTGCTGCATCATGGACGATAAAACGCACTTAAAAGCGGATTTTAAAGAATTTCCCGGCAACCAGTATGTGACTGCAAAAGACAAGTTCGACGTTCCAAAGTCTCTCAGGAAACAGCAAGTGTCAAAGTTCCCCAAGAAATGGATGATTTGGCAGTGGATTTGTTCGTGAGGTTAACGGAACAAGCCTTTCGTGACAACTTCAACTGTAAATGGTCAAGTATACATGAATGAATGCCTGAAAAAAAACGACTGCTTTCGTTTCTCAAAACACACAACGTTCCTACAATTTTTTGGGTGGACCTAACCTCTTGTCACTACTCCAAGGATGTTTTAGAGTGGTACAAGACGAATGGCGTAAATTTCGTGCTGAAGGATCTTAATCCCCCAAACTCTCCAGAGTTGCGACCAATTGAAAAATATTGGGCTATAATGAAGCACGAACTTCATAAGCATCCTAAAGTTTTCACTACAGAACAAAAAATGTTGTAGTCCTGGTTGAAAGCGGAAAAAAATGTCGGTTCAAGCGTTGTACAAAATCGTATGCGTGGTATTAAGAAGTAAGTTCGGGCTTGAGGCTTTGTAAAGAAATACCGTGAAAATAAAATATCTAATCCAAGATTATGCATTGTTTTTTATTCCCTGAATATTTCATGGCAATCGGTCGAGAGACTTGTGTTTGAGGACGAGTTTAAAGTGATGCAATTTAACTGTGGACACCCTTTAGTGTTACTGCCGTTGGCAGGAAAGCCTCCGGGGGATCCAGCATCGTATAGGCAAATATGCCTATTGGATACGCTCGGAAAACTCTGACGAAATTTACCGAGAGCGAGCACGAGTTATCGAAGATGCAATTTGGTTTCCGGAAAAGGAATTCTACGGTGGATGCTATTCGGACAGTGGTTGAGATAGCCGTTTAGGCGTCCAAACAGAAGCGGAGTAGCGACCGATATTGCGCTGTTGTAACAATCGACGTTAAGAACGCCTTTAATAGCGCCAGCTGGGAGGCTAGTGTCGAGTCGCTGCACAAAATGAGCGTCCCGGATTACCTGTGTAGAATTCTGAGGAGTAATTTTCAGAACCAGATGCTGATCAATGAGACCTGCGTGGTGCGGAAATCGTTGATCATTACGGCGAGAGTTCCGCAAGGTTCCATCCGTGGCCCAACATTTGAAAAGGGATGTACAATGGGGTGCTGACGCTGAAGTTTCCTAAAGGCGTAGTGATTGTTGGCATTGCGAATGACATCGTATTATCAGTGATAGATGAAACTCTGGAAGCAGTGAAAATGCTGGTGACCAAAGCAATCGGCCAACCACAAAACGGAGGTCTGCAAAGCGGTACAGCGAGCAGAAATCGTCATCGGAGGGCTTGCCGTAGCCTCAACTGACGCGCGTACTGAAGTATTCCCAAGTCGCACACTACGATCAGAACTAGTTGTAGTAGCTTGAATATAACTTAGCAAGTCATATTTATGTTATCTCAACTGAGTAGCAACTTGTGTGCTACTAGGGTTTGGGTGTGATGATCAACAACCGGCTAAATTTCAACAGCCACGTAGATTATGCCTGTGAGAAGGCAGTGAAGGCCATCAATGCGCAGTAGCAAGCGGCGTCTACTGGATAGTTTATCATCATCGATACTAAGATACGGATGTCCAGCCTGGGTCGCAGCGCTGCAAACCAAACGAAACCGGGCGAAGTTGAACAGAACGTTCAGGCTCATGGCCATGCGTAGTTATTTTATTGGAGCCAGTATTCGAGATTGCCGAAATGATCTCGATTGGCATCATTCTCGCGAAAGACAACGAGTGTTATCGGCGGAGAAATACCAGAGGAGTTCGGAAGCTGGTGAGAGCGGAGTCGATGGCAAAATGGCAACGAGATTAGGACACGGAGTGATAAACTCCTACTTTACACAGTTTCTGTCTGGCCATGGTTGCTTCAGGCAATACTTGGATCGATTCGGACATGCAGCGTCATCCTTTTGTCCGGAGTGCGCAGACGTTCAAACGACAGTGGATCGCGTGGTCTTTGACTGCACACGTTAACGTCGTCTACAGCATGTGTCGTGACGAGAGTGGAATGCGATCAACGTAACTAGTACAGAAATCATGTAGGCACTACAACGAAAATGGCGGGAGAATTAAGAAGTGAGTGGTTGAGTGGAGTAGCGGGTTGTCGCTCTCCGGTGATGTTCCAACGTCGGGGATCTCTTCGTCATTGTATGGTAGATCCACAATCGAGGAGAATTCACGTCGATTGCGTCAGTATGTGGGATCTTAATGGCTCACCGTCGTTCGCTTTTGGGATCCACAGGCGGGTAATCCTTCGTCGGAGTCGGGTTGAAACACCGTCAGGGACTACCCATCTCGATATCGTTGAGGATGGGAGCTTAATGGCTGATGCAAGTTAGGTGTGGACAAAATGGCTGTGGCAAGGAGTAGGAACTAAATGGCGCTATTATAGCCAAATGGCCAAGACCCTTCACGAAGTGTGGAAAGGAAGAAGAGAAGAAACCGAGTTTTAGAGGGGTCTCAAAGGTCCTGACCCTGACCACAGAGTGACCAGTGCACGATGTCCAAAAGCAGGCCTCTGTGTTAGGACAGCCCATAAGGATTTTCTGATTGACTGACTGCAGCTCACATTTGGATTTTGCGAGGCAAAACCTATGAAATTCAATCAGAAATGCCCATGGGAGCGAAAAAAGTTTCTAAAATAAAAAACAAATAAAAACATTAATTTTAGTTAAACAAAAGCATTTTAAAAATTCATGTGTCCTCTTTTGGCCTTCAGGACCAATTTCAGGCGTTTTGGCATGCTCTTTGTCAGGTTCCTCTTCCCAGGCGCGCTTCAGGACTTTGTTGTTGAATTTATTAGTAGCACCAGTTTTGTCAACCCTGGCATCTAAAATTGCCCACAAATTCTCGATGGGGTTGAAGTCCGAGCTTTGTGGAGGCTGTTCCAGCGGTATGATCCAACAAGACAGGAAGCAAGACTTGGTCTTCTTGGCAGCATCCTTCAGATCGTTGTCCTCTTGAAATACGGACTTCTCTTCAAGACTCACCTGGGTCAGCGAAACCTCAAGATTTTCTCGTTGGATATTGATGTAAGAATCTGCCGTCATTATCACGTCGATTTTCACGAGGCTTCCGACTTTATTTCATGAAAAACATACCTAGACCATCACATTTCCTCCTCCATGTTTCACAGTGCCATGGATGTGGTGCTCCTGAAGCTCCGCACCCGATCTGCACCACCCTGAAGCTCCGCACCCGATCTGCACCACATACGAACCCGCCGCTTTCGATTAAAAAGCTCGAATTTTGATTCGTCCGTCCAGAGAACCGTTTTCCAGAACTCTACGAGCTTAACAGCATGCTCAATAGTAAACATGAGCCGTTTGGCTTTGTATGCCTTGCTGAAAAATGGGCGCTTCCGGGCAACTTTGTAAATCATCCCCTGTGCTACAAGACGGCGACGCACAGTTTGACCAGAAACTGATAGCTGAGTGGTTTCCTGGATCTCACAGACAGTTACTTTTGGGATTTTCTTGATTTTGCGCATGATCTTGGTGTCCTGATCCGAACGTTTTTTTGTTTCAGTAGAATTTTCCCAACTGCTGCGTTGCTAATACTGAACTTCCTAGCGTCAGCCTTTTCTTCCTAACGACACGTCAAAATATCAAAACATTAACAATCGGGGGGTCATTTGGCGGACACTTATTGAAAATTAATCGATTTTTGAAGTGCGCACTTTTATTGTCAGTGGTTTTGTTTGCAATACAAGTTGATTTTGTAGTTCTTTAAGTCGAACTCTATAAATAAAAAAAATCGTCGAAAGAATATAAAAAATACAATATCAAAAAAGACTACAGTGTGTTTACTTTAATTTGAACCAAATAAATTGGAGACATTAAAAAAAAAAATGATGAGGTGGGCACTTTATTTTGCCTATCAGTGTAAAAGGTACCGTAATCACCCTCTGATCACGATGTTTTAATTTCGTGAACTCTCTAATCAGAAGCAATAAGTATTGTCAATAAGGGAAGGTGAACCTATTGTAATTTCGTTAAACTGAATTTGTTTTGTTTTGTTCCTTCTCAAAGGATCATTCCTATCATGTGATTTAAAACAAAAGACTCCAAAGCACGCTGATGAATCATTTCACTTCGTACGAAGCAATCGAATAATTTTTAACTTGTTGTCCAATGAGTTAGAATCGCGTGTGATGGCAAGTCCACTGAGGAGCTCAACTTCATCAGAAAGCTATAGCCAATCCCAAGGGGTGTTTGATTTTAGAATCTAATTATAATGAACCATAATGAGTTTAATTTGATTTTCGAACTGCAATTTGCACGTAGCGCTTCCCGAGTAGAATAATTTAGTTCCTCCCAAACTATGATATTGATACCAACGCTTGATTACGAAAAGCGATGGATAACTACTATTCTCAAATCAATCCAATGTTCCTCTATGCATCCTTCGCTGAATTGAGAGATTGGAGAGTTTATTTTTCGAAATAACGTCTGATTACATTGATTTTGAGAAGGATGAATTGCTAGAGATAAGAATAATTTAAAAACATCTGCTCTATTAGAGGTTATATCTCATATCACGTCGATAAAAATATTATTGCACGGGTTGTGACACCTTTGCTCATTCGTCTCGTGTCGTTAATGAGAGTCAAGAAAACCGGGGGCAGCTGTGTTGAGTAGAAGAAGACACCGATCCCAGTCGGACATCCACTTGAAAGGAGCAAGTTTGTGCAAGCTGAGCAATCAAGCACCGATCAGCAGGGAGGAACGAATAAGATAGGGTAGATAAGAATTTAATTATCATAAACTATATTGGTTCCGGTGCAAATTTGCATTTCCTGAATGGAAGACTGAGTTGCACCGAGAAAAGCCCTCCGGGGTGTCAATTAAGTTGCACTAATTTGAGGTCGATTCATGAATGTGAATTCAATCGAAGATTACTCTATAAGAAATGTTAATTGTGGGAATATGCTATTTAATAATGCGATGGCTTGTTGATGTAGCCAATATTGACTCCTGTTCCTGCATCTCGTAACCCAACAGCACTACTAATCTTTTCATTTCTTAATTTTAGAGATTTACAGCCTAGGGCTGGTACATCTCCAGTCGTAGTCAATCAAACACTTTTTTTGGGTATTTTCGCAACCTGTCCAGAGGTGAGATTCTAATTCGCGACATTGGCGTGAGTGGTATGAATGTGTACTATTACGCCGGGATCAACCCAGTACTAATGTTATGCATAAAAACGATCTGTCAAAAAGTGCAGCTGAGCAATCATCGACGTTTTGTTTGCCAGAAGGCTTAAAATACGCAGTTTAAGGTGCAGACACCTGTCGTCATTTCTAAAGCGTCTAAAACAGTTTTGCCATTCAAAATCAACATATTGTAGAATAGAGACCAAAATATAGTATTTGTATTTATATTTAAAATAATGCATCTGTCACGATTCAAAATAGATCGGCACACTGGTCTACTCCAACGATCGCTTCGAGTAATGGGCCTACGCCAGATCCGACCAGAACACCGCTTCTTCGCCCTTATGGTATTTTTTGATAAACAACGCAACTTCCGGCAGGCATTTTGTACTATAAATTTCCCGTTCACGGCCAGTCCAGAGCGAAAGAAGGGCGGCTTTAACATCCCCTTCTCGCTGATTGTCAGCCACAGCAGCACCTTCTTAGAGAACTTGGTGTGTGAAATGAACTTCACTTTGGAGCTCACTTCCTTTATGGGGGAAGTAAACTACGAACTGTACTGCCAGTCGTTGCCATCCAGGTAAGATAGGTTTCGTCATCCATCACCACCGACACGTCGCGATTCACCGGGAAAATCGTGTTCACCATCTTATTTAGCCGCTGCCGCTGCATTGCCTGCAGCTCCGAATCCAGTGGACGTGACTTCCGCTTCCTGACACGTATGTACATGTTCGCCAGATACTTTTTCACTGTTTGGCCGGATGAACCGACCTTCCGGCCAAGCGCACCCAGCGATGTAGCCACTTTTCGGTCTTTTTCTTCAGCATCCTTTTGAGCTTCTTGTCTCTGATGCTCTGATTTTTGTCTAATAGTGTCAAGATGTTGTAGATGTCGGAACGGGCGTATCCGGCGTCCACAAAGTGCTGCGCGATGTCCGTTTTCGACGAAGCGGGGTGCCGTTCTTTGAACGCACACACTTTTGAACGAAGTTGCTTCACTGTTTTTGCCATCACGGTAGAGTTCGACTGATAGAGCTGTCAAATTTTGTCTGCAGACTCATGGGTTACTATGATTGATGCTGCATAGGTAGTTTTGTCAGTGCGGGTGAAGGTAAACCTATAAAAAATCGGCATTTTTTGTCAATTTGTTTTAATGCAAACGTTACAAACACTGGCACCAAGCTAACAACGATCGACCGAACAATGCTCCTCTGCTTGCAAGTCCAAAGCGCCCACTGCTCACCTCTGTCAGTCCACACACCGTTTACGAGGAATTCCAAGATACCCACCAAAAACTGTATGTGGAGCTACGACTTGCGTACAATAGATATTACCAGCATCCCGAAATGTTGCCTACAATTAATCGGTTGAAAGGTGAAATGTTGGCGCTACAATGAAGATTCTCACATATCTTTATGCGCATCAATGAGACACACGTGGCAGGAGAACCCTTGTCGGCATTTAGAAGAGAGACGAAGAAATCTGAATCTGCTGTTGAACGAGGCACTTTAGGCTATTTATAAGCCACGTAAAATTTTTTGGGGGGAGGAGGTGGAGGAGGTGTTTTGCCAAAGTCTACGCTCCATACAAAAAATCAAAAAATTGTATGGTGAAAAGTCTACGAGGTGGAGGGTCTGAGATTTTCAAAAATGAGTCTACGTGGTTTATGAACAGGCTTTTACCGGCAACCTTCTCCCCTTATTTGTGGAGGGTATCATCGTGCTGGTGAAGAAAAAAGCCGGTGATAATACAGCCCACTCATACCGCCCCATATCACTGCTCAAGAGCGACTACAAGCTGCTATCACGCATTCTAAAAAATCTCCTTGAGTGTGTGATGAAAGCCCATCGCGTGCTGAGCGTCGGACAGAGATGTTTCAACTCAGAGAAAAACATCTTCCAGGCGACTATCGCCCTGAAGGATCGCATAGCCAGTCATCAACGTTATGCCGGTAAACTGATAAGCTACGACTTGGAAAATGCATTCGATCGGGTCCAGCACTCTCAATAGATCATCTTGACCTTAAAATTATCCTTTCAAACTTGTCCCAACTGCCCCTACAAAACCAACAGAACTCTTTTGCCGATTTCATTCACCGACACTTCGCTTAGCAGACTGACCAACCGAAGGTAGAATGCAACAATCCAGAGATCAACGTGGCCAGCGCGGCGTAACATCGGAGATAGCCGATTCTCATCTGCAAAACGAAGCCAACTTTACCTATTTTTAAATAGAAAATGCGAGCACAGAGTGCTTCTTTTTGCGATGCGACGAGCAGTGATGTCCATATCCTCAGTGTGGTATTTTCTTTTTCGTTCATATTCCATTCAGCGTTACGGTTTTCATTCAACTATTTGTAGAGTATGGTAGCCAGCACTGTGTGGTTCAATCTGTACCAAAGAATCCCTCAAAAGATTTATAATGGCGCTGTAATAAATGAAAGAGAGTGAGAGAGGAGAGAGCTTCTCATTGTTAGATTCGCCCTAATGAAAAAAAATCCTATCCAATTTAATGGTTTTTATTCACACTACACTCGATCGCTCTAGAGTGAGAAGAAGAGCTCTCAAATTCACAGAAGCGAATGTAGTGAAATTCCCTGACGCGTGCGCCCCAGTGAGCTCACTGGCGTGGGCTCTTCTGAAAATATACAGCAGTGATTGCAAATTCGATTTGGCGCTACATAACAAAGGAAGTGAGAATAATGTTTCTTCCCGCTTCCTTTTTTCGGACATTTTCTGCAACTTCGACGATGTTTTAACTTTTAATCGCACCAGCGAATCACAGAAAGAGCACTGGTGCTTCCTCACCCAAGTGTACGCGGCAGTGATCGCAGGCGAGAGCACGTGGGTGTAGACAGTAGAGAGCACGTGAGAGTGATCTTCCAATAGAGAGAGTGATTCACTCACTCCAAGCAATGCCATCACTGGTGCACACTTTCACCCTGTCTATTTATCACCGAATAAAAGAGAACTTTGCTTTTTCTGCGGTGAGTTATGGTAGTATCCTTTGTGAAGGTAAAAAATCTCACGCGCCGGCGTAACATTAGTGCGAAATGCCATCTCTGGCGACGAGTGGAGAACGATAATTGCACACATTGCGGAAACTAAACTGTAGCGACGCTCCTACATACCTGTGTACCTGTTATACCTCTGCTCGTGTAGGCCCGGCTTGGGTGGCTTATAGCAGAGGCTAGCGGGAGTAATGGATGGATGAAGACAGTTAACCTTCGATGACATGGTGAGACCTGCCCTAGTAGAAATAAACAGAGCTTCAAGAGTGAAGATTCTTCAATTTGTAATTAATTACATTGACTTTGTAAATCAATGTAACAGTAGAATAGATGAGAACGTTTTGCATTTTCACCTTGATGTAAATTTTTAAATTTTTAATCATGGTATTCTTATCATGAACTGACAAATAAATAACAGCTTGGCTAATGATGATGATGATGATGATGATGATGATGATGATGAGATAACTTTCCATAGCTGTAGAATAATCTGAAAAACGATTTGATCAGGATTATATTGTTGTTTGTGATCTTCAAGCTCCTGTATGAAGGGCCAAAAACGTATGGGTAAGCAGATACAATTACGCGAAACCCCCGAATATAGCGAAGAGAATCTCCTTCCATAAGCAAGTTCACACCCACAGCATTAGAATTGAGCCCTCGATTGACAGAATAAAGCCAATAGATGGGATCGAAGAGCCCGCCCTCGTTCCGCGAAATGTCAACAATAGGGAGGAGGCAGTCCCATGCTCCCTATCCAAATAGTTTCACTTGGGTGCCCTACTGGTCCCTCTTTTTCCTCGTTAAATATTAGGTCGTTTAATTAATTCCGTGATGTTTGGTTATAGAAGACAAGAAACATTTTACAACGTGTTATATTTCGGAATATCAGGGCAATGTCCACCATCGCATCTTCAAGACATCATTACAAGCTGTCCATTTGGTTCAGGCACTTTTGAACGTTGATGGGGCAGCCGATTCACACACGAAATCTGCCGCGACCGACTCGACAGAACGCGCCTTTCTGAACCGAAGGCTTGGCCTATATATAAGGTGAGCAGCTTAGCCTTTATATTAAAAAAAATTAATGAAGTTGTCTATTCTGGTACGAATCGCCGCTTAGACGCAACTGCTGATATTTTTATATTGTGCCTACTTCCGGATGCGTAAATTTTCAGCTTAAATTTGTACGAAAAAAAAATCGTTGCTTTAAAAAGGTAAACAATTGACAAATCAGTACAATCAACCAATTGATCTAAGAATGTCATCACAACAAAATAAGATAGCACCATACGCCCAGTGAAAATAAAATGGTTGGTTTGTAAAGCTTAAATTGGAAATGCCGGTTGACGTGGATAATGAGTTCATGATGCAGCCTTCGAAAATGGGCTATTCGATGCTTCAGCCCCTCCAAAGTTGGTGAATATGAGTGTGACTGATGTGGGTGTTTAACAAGATTCAATCATGACTTTCGAGCTACACCGTTCTGCGATCATATCAAAAACAACTCGACAGTTGGGCTTCATTTCCAAGGTGCCGAAGGGTTTTTCGGACCTACACAGTTTTTTTAATTAGACACAAACACACACTCACATACACACCCCCACCCCTCTCTCTCTCTCTCTCTCTCTCTCTCTCTCTCTCTCTCTCTCTCTCTCTCTCTCTCACACACACACTCACACACACACACACACGCACATGCACAGTTTAAAAAAAAATTACAGTGAACATACTGGTTAAACTAACTAAAATCTAAGGCTAATGTTAGTTAAATATACACAAATGAGACTCATGCGCTCCATATCACGTGCAGCCAAAATATCTTGAATTGACACATTGGGTTGTCTACCTCGAGCCCGAATGGAAAAATAGAGCTCAGATCTGACTCCGCGATACTCAGCTCATGATCAACAATGTGATGTGTCCTGGTAACCTTGTTGTCGCTCAACCCAACTCGGTATAAATAAGCGTTCAAAGAATAATGATTGGATATGAGGCGAGACATCACACGATGAAGTCTTGACCCACATCCATCCCTCTAAACCATGGTCTCTTTGAAACATTTGGGATGATAAGCCATCGCTCCAAATCTCCTTTACTCCATTTATACTGCAAGCTGACGAGTGACTGTTGACCACAAATAGAAAAAAAAATCGTTGAAGGCAACTTGTCGATCACAAATATCGCCTTCCATAGCGCCCACTTTTGCAAGCGAGTCCACTCTCCCATTGCCCGGAATTGAACAATGAGATGGGACCCATACAAAGGTGATGATAAAATAACGCGAAGATAAAGCACTTAAAAGCTCCTGTATTTTCATAAGAAAATACGAGGAGTGCTTTACCGGCCCTAAGAAACGAATAGCCTCTATAGAACTGAGACTTTCCGTGAAAATAAAATACTGATCTGGTACCGCTAATCCAGCGAAATATACGGAACAAGGAGCTTGAAGTTTACGATTGGTACTATACATTTCTTTAAATATACCCAAGCCTGCTGACTCCTCAATCAAAGATCCGTCAGTGAAGAAAAATTTACTGGAATCAACTAGGCCAAACTTTGCAGCAAATTTTACCGGAGCAATCATAGGACGATGATGCCCGGGATTCCACGAAGCTCCTGCTTCATGGATAAATCAAAATGAACCGTACTGCTGAAGTCGGAGAAGCAAACACGATTGGAAATGTTCGGCGAAGGGCTGGCAAATCGATCCGAGAATGGTAACGTTCCAGCCAGTTCTTCAAGACTACTGGGAAACACACTTGTTAATGGGTGGCATTTGTTTGTGTTTTGGGACGCTTTATTTTACCTGATATGTCTATTAACGTTAAGCAAAATTAAATTATCAAGACTGTTAGATTGTTAGATGCGGATTAGCAATTGGGATCCAAATTGGGTATCCACTGATAGTGGCTCGAAACATGAAGTATAGCGAAAAAGATATTTAGGTCAGCAAAGACCTGGAATGATTCCATTGAAAAAGACAAAAAATAAGATAATAGAGTTAATAGAAGAAAACTGGAATAAATGGCAAAAAATGAAAAAAAAAAAAATGGCAGAAGAGATTTATAAACAAGAACTAAATGAGGAGAAATCAGAACCAGGAATGGAAGATTAGTTCAAGAGTGCTAAAGGAAGATAAAAAAAGTATGTTATGAAAATTGTGAAGGCAGACCAATATGAAGAAAAGAACTGAAAAATATACATGTGGACAAAAACGACAGAAGAATGAAGAAACAAAACATTGGTGAGATTGTTCAATTTATTTATTATTGTGATAAAACGTTTAAATGTTAAAACGCGCCAAAAATAAAACAATGTTTTTTTAAGTTCTGAAAGTGTGAATGCCTTTCAGATAATTGATGGTTTATTTTATATGAAGATGACCTCAGAATGCACGTGTATGATAAGGCATTCATAAAATGGGTTGTTGGATGTGCAATAGAGTTGTAATGTATCAAACTCTGGGCTGCAAGTTTCTGCATGAATAAATACTAATAATAAATAAATACTAATTTATGAAACTAGATGCATAAAGGTTTTTTTTTATAGAGTCACTGTACGCGCACACA
This sequence comes from Aedes japonicus, assembly GCA_034211315.2. Lineage (NCBI taxonomy): Eukaryota > Metazoa > Arthropoda > Insecta > Diptera > Culicidae > Aedes > Aedes japonicus. The sequence continues at coordinate 72,703 of JASCZW010001162.1, forward strand.
CACATTAGATTTTATTGAGTTTACCTTGTACTTACTTACCTTACCAATCAGACCAAGGCCGGGGTGGCCTCTGCTGTACACAGAAGTTGTCTCTATTGTAATCGGTCCATGGCTGTACTTCGCCAACCTCGCTGTCTGCGGAGAGTCCGCAGGTTGCCTTCTACTTGATCGATCCACCTTGCTCGTTGCGCGCCTCTTCTTCGTGTACCCGTCGCACAGTGATTCCAAGGCGGCAAAAAGTCGAAAAATCAACTTCCTCATTTTACAATGAATATATTTTTGCATTTTTGTACACTATTTCTTTTTTTCAAAATTTCATGAAGATTGGATGAAATTGGTGCTTTTCATAACTTTTCAAAGTATAGGCTCTACATGGTCGTGATTTTCTACTCTCATATAAAATGTATGGAGAATCGGAAAAAAACTTCCACTAAGTTTTCAACTATGAGCACACACGCGCACATACTCCACAATAGGCTTATTTAGGAAATATTTTGACAGCTTTCTGAAAATCTGGATTTCATCTTGCGCATATTTGCGCAAATACGATTCCGAGAGGCCAGAGTCCTGGAATATCTGGAAAGCCGGTAAATATGGTAATTTGATAAACATTGTACCACGGATTTACCTTTTTTAATGAAGTGTACTTGTATATATCTTAGCAAACCAACTTTTGATCCAAGGTCTGAAGCCCGAGTGTTATAAACAACGAACTCAGCTCGATGAACTGAACACATTGCTGTGTGTCGTGTATGTGTGTAACGAAATTTCTAACTCAGTTTTCAAGCAACTACTGAACCGATTCGAATAAAACATCCGCCAAATGGAAGGAACTGCAGCCCTATATGTCGCTTTTGAATTTAGTGGAATCGGTTTAGTGGAATCGTGGGTATCGCAGATACCTCCGTGGAAGTAGCCAATTTCTGACTTAGATCAAAACCCATTATGCGACACCTCACATTATACACCTTACATTAGAATTCAAAAATAAGTCCAATGGTGATGATATCAAAAGTCCAAGACTACATTGGCTACATCCGGGTTGATATTCCGGATACTCCTGGGAAAGTGGTCAGATTCGGATTTGGATCACACATCATAAAACATGAAAACTTCAAAGTAAGTGCAAAGATAGTGGTGATGATATAAAGTTTCCAGGACCACAATGACAACATCCCGGTTCGTATTCCTATTACTCAAAGGGAAGTATTAAAAGGGTCAGATCTTACAATAAGTTCATAAATTAAGGTTTTTATTTTTAAATAAATTTACATGTTATGTGAAGAAACTTCACACTTCAGCTTTCCAGTTAGTCTTGTGCCCCATTTACCATGTCTGACATTTAGCAGATGATATGAAATGTTTTAGGAAAGTCATCATGGAGCAATAAGAGATCTTAACAAAAATAATTTGCTAAATAAAGGGTTGGTAAGGAAATCAAAATAACAAAAGCCTCAATACCCCACCAGTCCCCCCACCCCATTTTTATATAGTTTTTCCTGTACTTTAGTAGCGACAAAACTTCAAAGTCCTGCTCAGGGCCGGATTTTCATTTGTGGGGCCCGTGGGCCGTTAACTTATGGGGGCCGTTTTTTCTTCAAACATGTAACTTTGATGATGCATTAGAAAGAAAACAACAGAATTCAGTAGTCAACAATATATTTGTTAATAATTTTAATAAAACACCACAGTATAAGTGTAAACCAATAAACCATTACTCAAAATGCCTTCCTGAAAACTTTTTTTTGCTGAAATGTATCGATTATGTGATCTACACTTATTTCTTTCAAAATCTCATTCTCAATGCATAGCAGAGCCAAATTGACTAACTTCTCATTAGCCATGGATGTCCTTAGCCTGTTTTTGATAAATTTCATTCTTGAAAACGATCTCTCTCCACTTGCCTTGGATACCATTATGCATAAGTAAATTCGTAGTGCAACTTCTGCATTGGGAAAAGTGGATCGCATGTTGTTTTTCAAAATGAAATCATAAAGGAATGTCTCAACTGGTAGGTTATGCAAATTTTAACTGTGCTTGGCAAATGATATGAGCTGGATGAGTGCGTTAGTCAATTCCGGTCCGAGATCTCCTGGAGAAGCTTCAACCATCTGTTTTGCTCCAATTTCTAGTTCTGAGTTCAAGATAAATTATGTTGATTAACGATTGAATAACCAAATAATTGAATTGAATCAATAATAATAAAAACCTGTTTATACGCTGCTGCGCGGTCCGCCAGAGAAGTTTTTAGTTGGTCAATTACGGTATAGAAGGCATCAACTTTGAATTTGTCCTTTGGAGTTTGAGTGACGGTTTGCTTAGCTAAACCTGGCTCGTTGAGTCGAACGTTCTTCACTCTCGTTCGGATATTCCGGTATTCTTCTGAACCAGACATTTCCTTTGCCGCTGCTTCATATTCATCGTACTAAGTGCGTATTGCTTCGACGTATCCGATCAAACTAAGGATTGAATTGACAGCTGGTCTCAAAGATGTGGCAGGGTTTTGAAGAAACTGGCTAGTTGCATCGAACCTTTCAAGGATGTCATGCCAGAACTGTGTGTAAATGGCATGCTCAAGGCGAGACATGTTATTGAAAAGAAAAGAGGCTTCATTTTTCACCAAATCTTTCTCTTCTGGGTTTTCAGCGATTGTTAAAAGATTGGCTTTAATTTCAGCGTATCCATGAAGCAATGCCTTGGTTGCATCAGCTCGACAAGACCATCGAGTGTCGCTTAGGTTTTTCACAGTATACTTTCGCTCGGTCTTCAACAGATTTTCGGTCAAGATTCGGAATCGACTTGTAGGATTTGTGAAAAACGTGAATAAATTTTGAACAAAGTTAAAAAATTCAACAGCCGACGAGCAAGTATTGGCTACGGACTTTCCAATCAAATTCAATGAATGAGCGCAACATGGAACAAAATAGGCATAAGGATTTTTTTTGAAGAATTAACGCTTGAATTCCTTTGCACTTTCCAGACATGTTTGGTACATTGTCCTACGACTGTCCTCGGCAATCCTGGAAATTTATGTTATGGTCTCGTAAAAAATTAAGAAGAGCATCAACCATTTGATGGCCTGCATGGCCGCAATGAGAAATAAATGTCAAAAACCGTTCAACTGGCATTGTTCCTTCCAAGTATCGCACGACTACTGTTAGTTGATCAATATGTGATTCGTCAGGAGAGGAATCAACTGAAATTGAATAATATTTCGACTTCTTGATTCGTTCCGTAATCTCTTCGAATACCTTTTCTGCCATGATATCGATTATCTCGTCACAAATAGTAGAGGACAAATAGTTGGCATGTCCACTTTTCTTATTTCCATGAACCTCGATGTGCTGCGCCAAAAAAGGGAGAAGCGGAGATCTAACTTCCGGTCAGTGCTTCGATTTAATTATGTATGTATGAGCACGTTACATTGCATTAGTGTGTTTGTAATGCAATATTTCAATCCGTCCCCAAAATGCAGCCTAGCAGGATTAGGTGATTTCATGCCGGAAAAATGTTTAGTCAAAAAGTGAAAGCGCAGATTTTAAGCTAGATGAAACCGGATTTTGAATTATAAAACTAATAATAGAATAATTTAAAATTGTAGTCTTCAACAAAATAATAGAAACTACAAATTCCTAAAATAGATTGAAATTATAAGATTTTATCCTTCTACGTTCCTACTCTGTCTTAGAACTTTAACATATTATTTTTTACTCTCTTTCATCATAAAAATTGAAAATCGTTCCAAAAAGTGGTTAAAAGTAATATATTTTTCTCGTTTTTTGAACCACCTTACATGAAAATGAATCACCCTAATGACAAAATGACTAACTTTAGTCATGCATTTCCCGAAAAGGAACAAACCTACCAAATATTGCGTAATTCTGAGATCCACTTCACCTTTTTGTTATGGGGAATTGCTGAACATCACATGTTACGGATGTTCTGGAACATCCGGAAGACTTTGCAATGGCCACCCAGTGCCATATATTGTTCTCTACATCGCTTCAATTTTTACATTTTATGTACAAATGGTTTTGAAATAAATCGTTTTGTTTTAAGACGATACTAATGAATTTATCGGATGTTCCGGATGTTCCAGGGGACCATAAAGTGGCCACATCTCTGTAGTGTGACCCAATATGTTAATTAAGATAGCATATTTGAAATAAGCGGCCCAACATTACTTGGAAACACATAACATAGTGGTGGATTTCTTGGATCGAACAGATGTTTTTTTCTGCTATTGCCATGGCTGCTGCAACATAACTGATATCGCAGTCAACGTTTGGCCGTAACAAACGGGGTACTATGATTATCGATTCGTGTTCAGTGCCCAGTGGCAGGAAAACCGTGTCAAATAACGATGAAAAAAAAATCTAATTTTTAATGCACTGAAATATTTTTGTTTTGTTTTTTAGCTTCCACTCGTTTGGTAGATTTGAATTTTGTACATGGAGGAAATATCTTGTAAATTGAATGAAACATTCAACATATTGCTTGTCAAATGCTATCATTACACCTATCTGTACAATGTACGAAATGATTTCCGCGAAGTCCAGCAAATCTCCGTATTGTTTCCGTATACTGCATGAAAGTTGTTTTTGTGTATACAAAAAATTCGAACTCTTGATATTTGCGCGTTTGGCATTAATTATGAAAGTACTTCGTGAATAATTCATATTAGTATCGTTCCAGTAAACAACGAATATTTTCGTGAATCCTACCTTCGATTGCTCAATATAAACTTAAATTAATGTTCAGTGTACAAAAATTATAATCTAGAAGAAGTATTTGATCGATTTCTATACAGATTCCAGTTACCACCAACAAAATTCGTGATCAATTTTATTGAACAAAAGTTCCAACAAAGTTTTAAGGCAATTTACTCCGTCTTTAGATAATAGTTCTGCATACCTTACCATTTTGATATTCGTGGAGTACATCTTCTCGATTTGTTCGAAATTTGGAATAAAAAAGAATTGCGATAAATGCTTTCTTTTTTCTACGCATAAGCATACCAACGATACATGTGAGCCCATCGTATGTAAAAAAAAACGTAAGCCTAAAACTCAAATATCCATCAAAATGTAATCCTCTTCGGTTGCCTTCATCATTTCCAGACGAAAATCCAATCACGGCTGTTTTTTATGTTCCAAGGCATCTCCATTCGCCACTGAGGACGTATCAAAATATTATTCCTCGCACCACGCCTTTTGTATTGGAGGAAGAAACATCAACAAATAGACGGAAGGGGCGAACAAAAAATTCTGATAGAAAACAACACACAACAAAACAAAAAAAAAAAACGGGAAATATGAGTTTGCACAATTCTCCTAAGCATAATTTCCTCTAACACACCCGGTCTCGTTTCAAAGTTTTTCCAATAACATAAAAGAAGAAAAAATCGAAACCACATGCGTTCCATGTACATACATCAATTTAAAATTCGAATCAACCACCACAGTGACTGCGAAAACTCTCCACCACTTTTGCACTTCAGCTCGGTGGCCAACCGCACCAAAGCACGCAGCCAGGCCGAATAAGCCACGCATCATCCCAATTCACGGCGGTCGTGTGTGTGTGTGGAGTATCGTTTTGACGGTACGGTACGTGATGGGAATATTCCGGGTTCTTTTAGCAGCCTCCGCGTCAGTAAACAACCAACATGTTGGTCGCCAGTATCGTCGGTACATTCGCTAGTCATTTCGGTTTCCCACTAACTACACAACAACACTGGCCCGGCCTAAGCAGAACAATATTTCAACCGGTTGCTGTTCGGGGAATTCTATAGCAGCTGAAATTTTGAATAATGAATTATTTGGAAGTAATGGCGTTGGAAGGAAACTGAAAAATGTACTTCCTGTCACAAATATGCGAGAAGGTTGCAAAATATACCAAAACTCGTATAATCGATTGTAATAGTTTAATACTCCCTTAGCTCGCACTGTATATCTAGGGAACCGGATCTGACTAGCCCCTTTCATGGCGCAGCTGGGACGCGGGGACTTCAGGCTTCATCAACGGAATTTATTAATTATTGAATGTTCATAAAACCCATTTGAGTAACGAATCAATAGCTGTGAGTCAACGCAAAACAAATTTTAAATAATACTCTAAAACGACAACTAAAGTAAACTTCCAATAAACGATTCTTGTTCCCTTTTTAAACGGTCAAAGGACTGATCCCCGTAGTAAAGTTCTCTTCACTCTATTTTCACACATGCCCGGAAGCACAGCCGATAAATTCTAATCCATGCCCAAGTATTCAAAACCGCATCCAATAAATTTACCTTATAACCTAATGTTCCGTAAACTTGGCTGATTTCCATTGGCATTGAAGCTTCGCCGATACTGCGTCTTTCACCATGACCCATTCATCTGTTATCCAATGGAAGAAGTAGAAAAAAACCAACCAATCTACCTATGGTGGGATCTGACTCTTCATATCCGGTGCTAAATACGTCCATAAAAAAAACATCTACGAACCGTAACGCACTTATGTAACGATGTTCGTTTCAAAAATTATGAGCTACCACACACGGTAATCCAAAAAAATAGTCCAAGTCGAGCACTCGACACTGAAGAAGTCTGTAAGTAGCAGACGAAATAGGCCTATCTGTCAAAAGATAAGCTCGTAGTAGAATTCAAAGGAATTTGCTCGCGTTTACTAGCGAAAATTTGAAAAAGTGTTTCAATGTTTTATTTTTTATTTTTTAAAAAGTGATTAAATGAATTGTTAATTTTAAATTCTCGTAGTTGTGACACTTCAGATTGATTGGTAAATCAGCTAAAGTTATCAAAATGAATCCATAGTTTTACATTAAAGAGTGTATCGAAAAAAAGTAGCAACTGTGAAAAAAAACACTAAAATTTGCGATTTGTTGGAGAAAAATAACCTTTTGTTTCATCTCATGGTTTGTATTAATGAAAATCTTAGTGTCTGTAAAACATGCCCATTTTGGACTTGACATTCTTCATTGATTTATACACAGCTGCTTTTGTGACTTTTCTGGTGGCTGCTGTCCAATTTTTCTGCAACTACTGCATGCTGTACCCTCCTTCCGATAGTACCACTTGAAAATCGCCCAATGCTTTTCAATTTTCCGAAGATCAGGACTGTTCGGCGGATTGATGTCCTTTTTCAGGAATTGTACATTATTGTTTGTCAATTCTGTTACCGTTGCGTCACAATATCCCTTGTTTGTCGGTTTAAAAGTTTTAATGAGTTACCTAAATTATTGTTGGACAATTTTATTGTTCATTTGTTTGTTTAAAAGAAGAATTATAAATAAAATAATAAACAAATTGTTAATTCACACTACACGAAAACGCTCCTGAAGAGCAAAACGGGTTACCACGGGTTAGGAGAATACGGACTGTTGAAACGGAAGTATTAGAAAAGAAGAGGCTATTCGAGCTGCTATGGATTTTTTGACATTGACAAGAGGTTTTTTGATTCAACGTGACGCCTCAACGGAGAAGCATCTCAGCACAGGACATTTTTAAAGTGCGTTTTGGTCAACAATGGAGGCCCTAAACTGTAATTGGACAACGTTTTATTGCGAAAGTCCATCGCCTTACCGAGAACCTATTCGTTCGCCAGCTTAAGCGAAGCCAGTGTGAGCGCATTGTGAAGAATATACCAACCTTCTGCCTAGACCAGTCGTGCCACTACATTGTGATGTAAGGCTGAGTGTACCGCAAATTACCCCACCGTCGAACAGTTCAGCTATTAGCTTGACCCGAAAGACCCGAAGGAGAATTGTGATTCCTGTGCACGAACTGTACCAACACCTTTCCACCGAACACGTCAAAATACCGGCGAAGCACCCATTACGGATTAAAAACCCCCGTCTCCCATGTACCCTGGTCAACGAGGTTAGATCAACTATTCTACCGCCATTGTGCCAGGATTGCAAGTCATCGTAAGCAGACGATCGGGAGGTTATCCGTTCGCATGACCAGCCCTAGATTCCCGGACCGTTTCTGAAGCTCTTCAGTAACAGCATCAGTAGCCGGCCGGCTCACCGTGACGCTTACACCCACCAAAAATCCTTGTAAGTTAAAGAATAAAAAGAGTAGTATGTGTTGTATAGCTTTTTATTAGATGACTTGACTATCGATTAACTGATTCCCTTGATTTTTGCCGACCCGGAGATCAGAAGCTTTAAACTTGAGCTCTCCGGTAAAAAACCAAAAGAGGGCTTGAGAGCCCACAGGTACAAATAACTTGCCAGGCCAGCACCTTCTGCCCAATCTTTTCCATCGCCACCGTGGTGTCAGAGTCGTCCAGGCCCTGGTCCACCGATTTTGTATAATACTGCGGTCGGGGCAGCGCTCATGAATCTTCCTTGGCGTAGGTTTCGTCGTCGATCGGGATGCATCCGTCTTTGTTCTCCAGAAACCGGATAAACCGTTTTTACGCTCTTATTTTGGACCGAGCTTGTCACTCCAGGGAATTTTTATTGATTTATTCGGTCAATCATCATTGTAGAATAGAACATGCAATAAATTTACATTAATATATGTATTACTAGCTGATCCCGGTACGAGCGTTGCTACGCTTGCAACTAAATTAAGGAACATTACAATGAACTGACGATTTTTTTAAATGTTTTTTTTTGTTAAGAAGGGGTTCAAACTTCTATCAGAACATTCCTTTTACTTCCAGGAGGAGGACCGGTCCCAAACAATCATAAGAACCTTCCCCAGCCCCAAGAATCCCAGCATACATATTTCCACTCCATTCGGTCAGACGGAAATTCATTTTAATATACATAAAAATCCTGCGTCCAATTACCCCTACATGCCATATATGGTTTCATTTACTTGAATAGTTCCCGAGTTATGCAGAAATTTCCGTTTCATTTGTATAGGAGCTCCCCCCTCCCTCTGGTCTCGAACCACCATAGAAATATGTCTCCATATTTCTTGGCAAAACCTCCATATGCCAAATTTGGTTCCATTTGCTGGATTAGTTCTCGAGTTATGCAAACATTTGTGTTTCATTTGTATGGGAGATCCCCCCCCTCTCTCAAGAAACGGGAGGTGTCTCAAATCAGCATTTAAACAGTATTTCTCTCCAAAAACCTTCACATGCCAAATTTGGTTCCATTTGCTTGATTAGTTCTCGAGCCGATCGGTTCAGTCGTTTTCGAGTCTATTAGGTTCAGACAGACAGAAATCCATTTCTATATACATATATAGATTTAGTCAATCATCATTGAAGACATACAATAAATTTACATTAATATATGTATTATTAAAACTAGTTTCAATTTATAATGTTCTGCTTTCGGGTTGACTGTTAGTGTCCTTTCAAATGTTTACGAGGCATTGCGAAATCAATAGTTTCATAGTGAGGATTATAAAAGGCCCTCATTCGGTTGAAAGGGCCTTATTTTCCGGTAAAAAAATAACCATACAACTACAATACAATAAGATAAAATAACAATAAAATCTATTTCCGACCACGAATCTTATTCTTCATGGATAATATATTGTCATATGGTCGTAATGGCATACTGTTATTAAAAAAAAAACTATTCACTTCATTCTCTAGGATTTTCAACAGCTGTAAAAAAAAATTAAGTAATTGACTCAAATTTCTCTATCTCAACCCTTGCATGGCCTCCCTGCTTGCCTTCAAGCTTGCATAGATAACCATGGGATTACTATTGCGACCTCAGGAACAACCAAACCCAAATAGAAAGCGAATCCGGCGGCCTGGTGTGGTCCCCACCACGTAAGTCGGTGGGATCCGGCGTTTCCGACACTTGCAAAAGTGCCACGGCATCAGAAGCAGGTGCCACCATGCTAGGTGTGGCCATGGATGGGCCAGGACTCATCCGGGCCTTGGATAGGATGCGGGAAACCCTTCTAAAGTGTTGGAGGTGTCCAAGCAGTTGGATGCGATTATTGACTTTACGTCATCGCGCAACACCATTGCTAAGGACCTGAAACATAGCCTCCTAAGGCAGTGCAGGCTGAATTCAAGGAGAGGGTAGAGCTAGACGCCAAGCTCCTAGCCGGACAAACTGCCAAAAAGTTGGCACGGCTATCAGCCACGGAGAGGGTGAGGGAGATAGCCCCGAAGCACACGCAGACGGAAGAGTCCGTCTCCGCGGTAGAATCCAACCCCTTCTACCATGGGAGTATGGACCTCCAAGTGGGCTAGGCAGTCCCCGGGCGAAACGACACCTAGTGTAGGACGCCCCCATAGGGAAGAAAACTTCCGCGAGGGTGGCGGCGGGGTCAGAGGGGCCATCCTTGCGACCAGTTCAGGCTAGCCGCAAAGAGAGAAGGCGCCAAACCCGGGTGACCTACAAGCGTAACCGCGGAGAAGCCCTGATCGTCAAGACCGAGGTGTCGAAGTACTCCGAGGTCTTAAAAGCAATGCGCAGGGACGCTAAACTTGCGGGAATAGGCGCCGATGTGCGGAATATTCGCCGTACTCACACCGGCGAGATGCTCCTGGAGCTGAAGAAGACGACAGATCTAGAGTGCCCGACTTCTAGAGACCTGGCAAGACAGGCCTTAGGTGAGGGTGTGGAGATACGCGGCCTCGTCTCACAGGTGACGTTCCAGTGCAAGAACCTCGATTAGATCACCGAGGTAGACGAGATCTCCACTGCACTAAAGGAACAGTTCAAAGTCAAGGATGCGCCGCGGAAGCATAGAAGCATACATGTGCACGAGGGGTGGCAGCACAAACTACAAGGCCCCCAAATGATAGATGTGCCCTGGGAACCCGGATCATAAGTTCGTCAAGGGGAGGAGGGGAGGTGGGGGTGCAAGTTCCCGGCCGCTAAGTGTATTCCAACGAGCCAATCGTGGTGCGCGGTCCGATGCCAATAGAATCGAGCAGAGAGCCCGAGAAGAGTCTGAGAGCAAATATAAAAATAAATATGACTTGTAAACTTGTATCTTTCAATGCATACCGTTACCCTATACGGAACTATCAATACATTCTCTTAATTTCTATTCGTTCTAGCAATAAATTACTGTCCACACCTAGAGCCTCTCATGGAGATGAGAAACGATCTGCTTCTGCCAAATTTCATCAAACCTAATATGATGTTGTAACGTTGGCAATATGATAACTCAGGTGGCAGTCGTTTTGGTCGTTTGAGCGGTTTAGATTTAAAGATCTATTTTTATTTTAATTGATAGTTCTGTAGATATGTGACAGGCATCATGTGTTCTTCGCATGCCCTTGCTTCGACGGCGCGAGAGCCAGCATGATAGCCGAACACAACACAACTCCGGATAATTTGGTCCAGAGCATGTGCCAAGACCGTGACATCTGAGACGCGGTATGCATAGTAGCCTCTTAGATTGTCCTCGATCTCCAACAAAAATGGCCAAACGACCAACTTCAGGTGGCAAGGACAACCTAACTACTGGAAGCCCTAAGTAGTTAGACATAGTGGGTACTTAGCAAGCACAATAGGCCCTTCCCCGAAGTAATACCGAAAGGTGATTCCGAGGAGTCTGGTTGAAGATTTTCCGTCCCGCTAAAAAATAAGGTATTTTTAACGAAGAGGCTCCAGCTATGCAAAGTGAACAGATGTATTGTAACAATAGTTAAGGTGTGACCCAGTTAGAATTTAAACATTGATTATGGCATATACTTCGGATAAAAAATTTCAAAATAGTATGCTGTTTTAACTAAAATGTTCGACTTAAAGTGAACTTTAGAGGGAAAATACAAAAAAAATATTAATCATCTCGATTTCGAAGATATTTGCGTAGTTTTCCCAGAATACGTTTCCATTAACCGGTGCATATAATTCTCATCCCCCGTTTTGGAAATCTTTTTCCACTTGGTTCGCAATTCATTGATGATTTGCGCCTGGGTTGAGTTTTTTCGTTATAAATTGAATCCCGTTGGTTTCATACCACTGTAGCACTGTTTTACAGTAATGATAGCTTGCAAGATCGTGCCAAAACATGGTAGGTTCATTGTGGGCTCTGGTGAATGGCAAAATTCGCTTTTGGAGACATTCCGTTCTGTACAGCTCTTAATTTTAATGTCTTCTCAGTGATGAAAACCTTGGTCTTCCTACCGCAGCTACAGTTTGGCAAGACATCTAAACCATGTATTTACGTGCAAATTTATCTGCTTGAATTTGGCAGGAACATCTCCCCGAGCCAAAGCCAAGTAAATGTTCTGTCCCGGTAGCAGTTTGAAATCGGCCTTTACAAAGGTTTCTTCATCCATGAAGAGTAAAGTGAGCAGATGGCTCGTGCTTCAACGCGGGGCATTATTAACACTTCTCACATGTGTCCTGAAAATTAAATCTAACTTGCAACAACGCTTTCAGTGTATCGACGCTCAACTGAGATTTTTCCGTGGTCCAAACTTTTTTAACGACTAAAAAAACCGTCTCCGTTACAGCATTTGTACCAGGCAAACATAACACAAATTTTTTAACTATTTTTAAGTTTTGAAACGGAATGTTATTCACATCAAACTGTTTAAAGATCTCAATCCACCTATCCTTGATTTCAGTCTTATTTTCATTCCACGGAGAATTTTTTTTACTTGCATTATTTTTTTTTGCATAGGATACTTCATCGAATACCTCGGCTTCTTCTTTGTCAGCATCTACCGATTTGCCAGAATCATCAAATTTACGGACATATGCGAAACCCGGCAGTACAACCTGCCAATCAATGGTGGTTTTAAGGTTTTCCCACTTAAAACAAATAACCTCGTCAAATTGAAAAACTCGAGCCTCAAGATAGTCAATACACTTCTGATAGAAACTAATCATGTTCGACTTATTGACTTTTCCTCCAGATTTTTCAACTGTCTTCGGACACTTTGTGGTGAAAACTGATTACTGATCATGATGAGGTCTTCAAGCTCAGCTGCAACCTCTGTAAATGTGATGTTGTCACCTTCAGTTTTTTTTCATCGTATTGTCTAATACCAACGCCTGACTATGCATGCAATACAGCCACATTTCAGAGCTCTCATCTTCAAAAAATTCGCGAAGAATTCTTGGACTGTGATCGATCGACACAAAGTAGGATTTTAGTGGTGAGAACAGTTTTAACCCTCGTTCAAAAGCTGGCATCAAAGCTAGCCAGCGAGTCTTACTGTAGCCTAAAACCCTCATGTATTCTACTTCTGTTTCCTCGCAAAAACCTTTCAGTTTCTCGACCTTGATCGTGAAATTATAGAAATGACTGTAGATCTTAACAATAATACCCTCAATATTCACGGAAAGTTGATCCGCTGCCGCCTGAATTGTGTTGTGAACGATATGTGCAGCGCATCCTACAAGCAAAATCGATCAAAAAATTTGTTTTTGCGTTGTCTGCACAAATCGCCGCTACTTTTCCCTGAATTTTGTATTTGCATAAATTTCGTAAATTGATTCCGCATAATGTCTGATGTTTCGACAGGCAGCGATACGAAATCCAACAACTTAACCTGAATTTCAAATTTGTATTGAAATTATCTAATTATAGAGGGGAACAACTTTGTTTTCTTGTGATTTGAAGCGTCGGCGAAGATTGTTAGAAAATTGATGTCGTCCATACATGTTGAAATCTGATCAACAGAATATGGAGCCAGGACATGTTTAGCAATCACTTCTGTTTTGGTGTGACCGCAAGACAACCTCAGCATGAGCAGGCTGCTGTTCCTTAAAACCAAATTTTCCTTTTCGAAAAAATTTGCTTACTTTTGACGATGTGGCAGCCGCTCCTAGGGCGCGCTTATGTTTCTCCGTGTGCCTTTTAACATCGGTTTTACCTCCTGATCCGATTGAAAATTCGCTGCTGCAGGTTTCACAGTAAACGTTGCCGACGGTCTTCGCCTTTTTCACGAAAGGAAATGCCTTTTTCAGGTCGTCCGAAAACAAGCACAGGCGTTTTTTCGACATGGTTGAACCCGCTCAGAGATTGGCTACAGAACCGTATTCTAAACAAAATATTACAATATCAAGTTTTGTGTACATATCTTGCACAATCAATAACAACTTCTCAAGTTTTCCTTGCTGAATTCGTAATATCGCACTGAAGTTACTAAAACTGTTGCCACAGTCTTGCTGCACTTGATACAAACAAGGATAACTTTTGACAGATTTGCGCCGGTTGAAAAAATAAACACACTGACTAAAGGGCGATACGGTCAAAATTTGGTCAATATCAACTTGACGTATTTCTTTCAATTTTGCATTTAAAAAACCTGAACACCCCTCATTTTGAAGGTGTGTGTGTGTAGAATGTTGTTCCTATTTTGATTTTGGAATTCACTCTTCAGTTGTCAAAAATGCCGTCCAAGCAAGAAGAGCAGCGTATCAAAATTTTGCTCGCGCATCGCGAAAATCCGAGCTACTCGCACGCAAAAGTTGGCAAAATCGCTAAAAGTTGCCAAATCAACCGTTACAAATGTAATTAAAGTGTTTGGGGAACGTTTGTCGACAGCCAGGAAGTCTGGATCGGGGGAAATCGAAAACCGGAAGCCGCTGAGACGACAAAGAGAGTTGCCGGTAGTTTCAAGCGAAACCCTAACCTATCTCTCCGAGATGCCGCAAATAAGCTGGGTGTATCGTCTACAACCGTGCATCGAGCCAAAAAACGAGCCGGACTATCGACTTACAAGAAGGTAGTGACTCCAAATCGCGATGATAAACAAAATACGACGGCCAAAGCGCGATCCCGGAGGCTGTACACGACGATGCTGACGAAGTTTGACTGCGTGGTAATGGACGACGAAACCTACGTCAAAGCCGACTACAAGCAGCTTCCGGGACAGGAGTTTTATACGGCAAAAGGAAGGGGAAAGGTAGCAGATATTTTCAAGCACACGAAACTGTCAAAGTTCGCAAAGAAATATCTGGTTTGGCAAGCCATCTGTACCTGTGGCTTGAAAAGCAGCATTTTCATAGCTTCCGGGACTGTCAACCAAGAAATTTACGTGAAAGAGTGTTTGAATAAACGTCTGCTGCCTTTCCTGAAGAAACACGGTTGTTCCGTACTGTTTTGGCCGGATTTGGCATCTTGCCATTACGGTAAAAAGGCCATGGAGTGGTACGCCGCCAACAACGTGCAGGTGGTTCCCAAGGACAAGAACCCTCCCAACACGCCAGAGCTCCGCCCAATTGAGAAATACTGGGCTATTGTCAAGCGGAACCTAAAGAAGACCAAAAAAACTGCTAAGGACGAGCAGCAGTTCAAAGGCAAACTGGCTTTCTGCGGCGAAGAAAGGTGGACAAGGTGGCTGTACAAAATCTGATGGCAGGGGTCAAGCGTAAGGCCCGGCAATTCGGATTTGGAAAAGCGGAAGCCTAACTGAATATTTTTCCTGAATTTTATACTAATTGAACTTGAAAAAGAAATTTAATTTGATTTTTTAAATAAACGATTTCACCGATTTACACGCGTTTTCCCTTGACCAAATTTTGACCGTATCCGCCCCCAATATCGGAAAAGGTTAAGAAACTGATGGACAAAATTATCTCCCAAAAGTTCGAAAATCTTGTAAATTCAGGGAACTTATCAGAAGCTCAGTATACTTCTTGATTTGACTTAGACTTTCCTGAGGTTTAACTATTCTCCCGATGACAAAGGAACATCCCATAAAATCAGGGAACTTTCCAGAAAATCAGGGAGCTTTCCAGAAATTAAGAGTTCTTCCTAGAAGTTCAGACAACTTTCCTGAAATTCATATTGTTTCCTAGAAACTCAGGGAATTGTCCACAAATTCAGGGAGCTAACCACGAGTTCAGGGAAGTTTCCAAAAGTTTAGCGTTCTTCACAGAAGTTCAGGTAACTATCCAGAAATTCAGGGGGCTTCCACAAGTTTAGAAACCTTATCAGATTATTTTGGGTATTATTCAGAAGTTCATAGAACTACTCAAGGTGTTCAGGGAACTTCCCAAAATTTCCAAATGCTCAGGGGACTCAGTAATTGAGTTAATTTCTCAGTAGTCTTGAAATATTCCAAGAATTACAGAAAACTTCCCCAACAATTTCAGAAAACTTTCCCCTAATAATTTCAGAAATCGTCCCAGATAAACAGGAAAGTTGATTTTTTGAGCATTCAAAAAGTTTTGGAAACATTCAGAGGATTTTTCCATAAGTTTGGGAAGCTTCCTAAAACTTCAAGGATCTCTCCAAGTGATCGAGAAACTTTCCAATCGTTCTGAAAACATTCCAAAAGTTCAATGTATTAAAGTTTTAAGAAGAACTTAAACTTCTGACTACTCGATAATTTTTCGAACCCAACAAAAACGAGCATAAATAATCCAACTAATTTTTAATCAATTTTATAGAATTTGCACCGTTTCATAATCTTGGAGATCATAAAAAGTTTTTGTACGGTTTAACAACATCTCGGTAATGCTAACTATTCCACAGAAATCCCACGACTTCCAAGATTGTTTTTTCAATTTCTCGTAAATTATTAAAATATTTGTGATATTCTGTTTTTTATCACAGAGTATGTACCTGCTGGAAGTTAAAACAACTTCTGGGAAGCGAAATCTAATTTTCTAAGCTCCCGCCATTTCCAGAAAGTTGTTTCTATTACATGGATGATCAGCAAACTTTTTGGAAGTTCAACCAAGTTTCCCGAAACTTTAATAATGTTTTGGCAATTCAATGAACTTCTCTAAAGTTACACCATTTCTCTTCTCGAAAGACAGCGAGCAAACTTCATGATTATCTGGAAACTTCCAATAATTTTATTCAACTGCCGAGAAGTTTAATCAACTTCTGGAATGTTCATTATAGATATTTCCACCCAATCTTCATAGATATTCCGAAGTTTATTAAATTAAATTTTTAAAGAGTGCGTTCAGTATGAAACTGAAAAGCTTATATAATTTCTGAAATGATCCAAAATAGATCCGGTATAAAACAAAATTTACAAACACCGGTGCAGCGATGTTTTTGCGTTTGGTCTAAACAAATAAATTCAAACCACTGTTGAAGATGCCCTTAGAAGATCTGGATGTTACAGATGAGGATTCACGCATGCCAGTGCCAGAAATGAACTTATCTTTCATGTGGTGGCGAATGTGTTTGAAGTTTGGCGAATTGCGTTTGTAAGGGTGTTAACACATGGTGAAAGAAGAATTTGGGCAGCTGTACCGTCTGACGTTGATTGCCGGATTCCAGAGAAGAAAATGGTTTGGCCAAATTTTGGCTAGAACTGATTGGTCATTCCAAGAAGGAGCTGCCACTTGGACAACATTTCTTTAAAATTGGCTCATTCTGTCGCACAAAAAAAGCGTATTTTAAAGAAATGGAAAGTGTCTGGTGGTAAACCAAACTGGAAAAAGAGTTTGGGAGCTCAGAGATTTAGCTACTAGTAATTTATATTAACTCATCTTAACAGTCGGGAGGGAGGCAAACATGCGAGGAAAATTCGGGAAAAATGCGGAATTTTTATATTAAGATTGTGTTGCCACCCTGGACTTTGTTCTGCCGTTGGCGGTTGACAGTGGTCTGCCCCACGCTTGCTTTGAGGCTAAGAATCAAAAATGTTTATTTCAATACCAAATGGGCCACACCATAAGCCCCTAACTCTTTCACATTCTTCCACAAATATTATGAAGTTACATTTTTTACATTCAATTCTAAGAATCATTTTTTGCACCATATGTAAGATATGTGGATTTGGTTGTGGAATACGTTGATGTCTTCGCCATTTCCTGTTTCCAGAAAGTATTTCACATGTCTTTGGCATTAATTAGTTCTTTTAATTTATTCAGAATGAAGAAAATGATGCTAACGTACTATATAAAAATAAGAGGTCCCAAATGAGAGCCTTGGCAAAGTGACTTGAATTGGGTTTCAATATTATACATTAAATCGGTAAGGATCGGTAACCTACTGCAATTATTTTGATCGACAATAATACCCTTCTCAGTCAAAGAATAGTAAAGATAAGAAGAACGGTGGTGGCTGTTCTCTGAAGAAAGTGTGGATCAAGGTCCATTGCTGGAACTGGAACCAGGACAGTCATTGGCTATGCGGCATTGAAAATTAATTGAAGTAAAGGGAAAAGTTCGAACCACTTTGGCAAATGTATTGCTTCTATTGGAAAATTAAGCTGACGCACTCTGTAAGCAGGTATTAATACAAAACTATGTACCTTATACATTGAACAACCGCATGGAAATATCACGGTTCGGCTTGGTTTTTGATAGAGCTGACCGGAAGCTGGCAATATGTCAACCACGATGTTGATAAAACTATTCTTTAATTGCCGCCACTCTCCCTCCGGTATGCATCGAATCTATTCCCAGTTGTTCCCATTATTCATGTATTCTGCAGCTCATGGCAGGTGATATAAGAAGTTGTACATTGAAAATTGATTAAATTTACTCCTAAAACTTGCTAAAACAACACGATTCTTCTGCTTGGCAGTGTTTGGCTAACGTTCATATTTCTCCTCAACATAGCTATAGCCGTCTGCAGTGCTAGGTGCGCTGACTGCAATCGTCGTAATTCGCCGAATTCCAGTAACATTGCTAGCCATAATGGGTTGTGCTGCGGTTGCCGAATCCGGGACGACTAGGACGTGTCGCGCAGGAAGGACTTTTCTCCGTTAGCTAGGCTCACTCATCCATGAGGATTCGTTCAGTTGGCAAACTTTGTGCACCGCACACCAAGCACTACTCTGAATCGGTAGAACTGGTACCTACTGGAGAAGGCGAGAAATTTCGCACAACTATGTGAAACTTTGTGCAGAATAATGCACAATTTATGGGAATGACATTTTGGTGCAAGGGGCGCTGGACTGCTTTTGTGCTTCTGGTGTCTGCGTGATCGTAGGGTAATACGCTTTGGATTTACCATAATGCCAATATTCGCCTGTAGTTAGTGGCATGAATTCATGATTTGCTGTGGTAGGGTAGGAGAGTTGGTATTGGCATGGGTGATCTGAAAGTTATAAAATGATAAAAAGTTTAAAAATGGTCTGAAATTTGAATTCCAAACATTCAGATTAGGTTGGAAAATCTTAGAAACAAAATTCAACTCATACCGATCAAACCGATTTGGAAACGTGTTTTCTTGAGATTAGTTTTCTATAAACCCACAAAATGTTCGATTCACTAAAGGCGTATAGACGTAAAATTTCAGCCTGTCTCGGGATTGTTCAAATGAAATGAAACAGTCTAGGCGTCATTTTTTTCCTTGCAGTTCCGTGAACAAATATCAACAGTCTAACTCCGTAGTGGTTTTTAACGAAACAACGAACTTTTCTAAGAACACATCATCTATTAGACTCTCCGTTCCATAACTCGATTGGCAATTTTATTCCTTCACCTCTCTATTCTGTTCCTCGCGAGTCACTTTCCAAGTCTTTTTCAGATTCCGCTTGACACTAACCCACTATTTCTCAAATGGGCTAAATTGTAGGCAATTGGGTAGGTTAAAGTTAAGTTAGTAAGAATCTTTCAACTATAGTGGCAACTTATCAAATCTAGCCAACACTTTACAGGGCCTTTGTGAGCTTTGATTAATGGTAAAATGCATTTTTTCAGGCATTATTTTTGAAGAGCTTTTAGTTCATTGACTTATCGATTGTTTAGGAAAGTATGAGCACTATTTGTACACGAAACTACACGAAACCGGATGACTCAAGAAAGTTGATTTTCACCTCATGTCTTTGGATAAATTTTGAAAAACAAAAACAGGTTTGTTTGTCAAAATTAGATTTTTGTAATGAAGCCAACAAAATGTAAAACAGTTCAGCGAAAAGATGATTTTCACGTCACGTCAAACAGTTAGTGTACAAATGGTACTCTTTTCCCACTTTATCACATAGTTAACTGGAGAAACTGTAAAGTGTAAGTATCAGAGCGGCTCGAAGTACCATGTGGAAGTTTGGTGAGAATTGTAGCTTGAAAGGGTGAAAGTCGGGAGCAATGGCCTGAAAGTAGATCGGAAAATCATGATGGCTTTTTCGAATAAAAAAGCAGTTCTGTTCGAGATGCTGTCAAAAATTGGATTGCTTCTAAAACTAACGTTCAACATGCCAAGGCATCTAAATACCTTCAAAAAGCAGAAGACACGGAACCTTTACAACGGTCTTCTGTGTGGAAACGTGTATTGTCATGGATGATGAAATATATAAAATTTGACAATAAGACGCTTCCTGATGATCAAAACTACACCGTGCGTGAAGGTCAAGGCGCCGATGAAGCCCATAAGTCAATTTCTATTGAGAAATTCGGTAAAAAGACAGTGGTTTTGCGAGCTGTTTGCGCTTGATGGTCCAGTATCGTTTGTCCGGATTTGGCATCTGTGCATCATGCAAAAGACATGTTAGCATGATACGACGCCAAAAAAGTTCAATACGTACCGAGGCTTATGAATCCTCAGTCCTGCCGTAAAGACCAACCAATCGAGTCTCTGCAGACACCATCGAAAAAATTGCGAAGGACTGGAAAAAGTGTCGAAGACATTGCGAAGGATACTTGTTGTTGTTGTTGTTTTTAATTAATGACATTTTACATCCATTGAGTCCATTCATGTCAGTTTCAGTTGTTCAAAGTATAGTAGAGTGTACAATATGAGGTGAGTGGTGTTAGCTTTTTTCCTTTCGTTGGAGCTCTTCCTAGTGGTTCACTTCCATTGGCACTTTCTCTAGTTTTTTTTTTCTATTTTCTTCAAGTTTAAAATATTTTTCAATGAATTTCAATATCTTTCCCTTTATAGCTTTCATCATGTTCTTTGGTTTTATCACTATCTTCATTTGTGACAAATTTCTTTCCTTCGTTTCCTTCTATTCTTCTTCAATCTGTTTTATTGCTTTTCGGTCATCTTCTTCTCCGTTATCTTCGTCTTCATCATGTTTTTCTTCGTTTCTTCCCTCTCTTTCATCTTTCTTGCCGTCATACTCTTCTTCTTTTTTTGTGCCTCTCCATTATCTTTTTCTCAGTTATCTTCCTCTGTAGCATCTTCTTCTCCGTCATCTTCCTCTCCTCTGCGCCACCTTCTTCTGCACCATCTTCATCTTCCTCATGTTTTTTTCGTTTTCTTTCTTTTTATTATCTTTCGTTCCGCCATGCTCTTCTTTGTTTTCTTTCTTTTCATTATCTTCTTCCCCATCATCTTCCGCTCAGTCATCTTCTCCTTCGTCATCCTTCTCTGCATCACCAGCGAAGGATTCTGTTTAGAGACTGATGTGAGTGTTAGTGCAGTAATGCGTTCTTTGGCTTATGATTAACGATAATATGATTTTTTCATATGCAACTAAGAAGGAAAATTCATAGAGACAACCGAAATAAAATTGCCTGAAAAAAATTGTTTATATCTCGATTTTTAATCGTGCTCATACTGTCTAGGACACCCTGTATTTGTAACAAAAATTAAAATGTTATGTCCGTAGCTTCAAATCACTGGCCAAATCAGAAATTTCCAATAAAATCATCAGCAAAAACAAAATTATACGTATGGAGGATGGGGATACCTGCTCGTTTCCTTCGTTCGGTGACGAACTAGCCCAAGTGGCTAAAAGTCAATTTAATCAAGATTTTTAAAAATCCTTTGCTTCGGAAGCTGCCAAAGCCTATCTTCACATACACTGTTGGGCAAAATAAAGTGCCCAACTCATCGTTTTTTTCAATTTCTCTCATATACTTGGTTCAAATTAAAGTAAACACACTGTATTTTTTCTTATTATCCTATTTTTTATATACTTTTTAAGTTTCACTTATGGAATACTGCAAAAAAAGGAGTTTTACTTAAAGAAAAAAAAAATCAATTTGTGTTGAAAAAAAACAGGAACAAAATAAAGTGCCCACTTCATTTAGGCTACAGAAAACATCAATTAAAGTCAAATAAAAGCATTTCAATAATTTATGTGTCCTCGTTTGGCCTTCAGGACCTCCTGCAGGCGCTTCGACATGCTCTCGACCAGGTTCTTTTAGGTGCTGTGGATCCATGCGCGCTTCAGTGCTTCAAAATAGTTATTTTTATTGGTAACACCAGTTTTGTCAACCGTGGCATCGAGAATCGCCCACAAATTCTCGATGGGATTGAGGTCCGGGCTTTGTGGAGGCCATTCCAGCGGTTTGGTCCGACAAGACCGAAAGAAAGACTTGGTCTTCTTGGCAGTATGCTTCGGGTCGTTGTCCTGCTGGAATACGAACTTCTCTTCAAGGTCCGTCTGGATCAGCGAAACCTCCAGATTTTCTCGCAGGATGTTGCTGTAAGAATCTGCCGTGATTATCCCGTCGATTTTCACAATGCTTCCCACTCCACCCCAAGACCAAACACCCTTAGACCATCACATTTCCTCCTCCATGCTTCATCGTGCCTTGGATGTGGCGCTCCTGAAGCTCCTCTCCCGATCTGCACTAAACACGAACCCGCCGCTTTCGGTTAAACAGCTCGAATTTTGATTCGTCTGTCCAGAGAACCGTTTTCCAGAACTCTAGGGGCTTATCAGCATGTTCCTTAGCAAACTTAAGCCGTTTGGCTTTGTTTGCCTTGCTGATAAATGGGCGCTTCCGGGCAAGTTTGCTATTCAACCCCTGTGCTACGAGACGGCTACGAACAGTTCGACCGGAAACTGATAACTGAAGGGTTTCCTGGATCTCGCGGACAGTTACCTTCGGGTTCTTCTTGACTTCTCGCATGATCTTGGTGTTCGTTCTCGCATCCGTTTTCCGCTTCCTACCTCTGCCAGGGCAATCCACCACTGATCCAAACGTTTTAAGCTACAAAAGAATTTTGCCAACCGCTGCCCTACTGATACTGTACTTCTTAGCGACAGCCCGGTGCGATTCACCGTTTTGCACATCACGAAAGACCAATTTTCGGATACATAAGGGAATTGCTTTCGAAAGCACTGCGTTCTCCATTTTTTTTTTCAATTAAATCATATGCGATTACGTATACAAATGCACCAGGTTGAGCCATTTGCTTCAAAATATGTCAAAATATCAAAACATAAACAATCGAGGGGTCTTCCAATAGAAACTTATCGAAAACATATCGATTTTTGAAGTGGGCACTTTATTTTGTCACTGTTTTTTTTTTCAACACAAATTGTTTTTTTTTAAGTGAAAAACTAATTTTTAAGTATTCCATAAGTGAAACTTAAAAAGAATTTAAAAATAAAAGAAGAAAAAACTACACTGTGTTTACTATAATTTGAACCAAGTAAATGAGAAAAATTGAAAAAAACGAAGAAGTGGGCACTTTATTTTGCCTATCAGTGTACGATGCATGGTCCATCAGTATGCATATGAATTATATCACATAGCAATGCCACCATTCGAGAGTCCTGGGTTTGGTCTTATTATACCTTATTCTTATTTTGCATCTTCTTCTTCTTCTTATTCTTTTTTTTTCTTCTTCTTTCGATACAAATGTGGCATCTAGCTTAAGGCTGGTTCAAAACTGGAGGAAGGCGTCTCCACCCTCTATATGTCGTGCTCATCCACACATGAGCCGGAACCAACGGCTTTACTTCTCTTTTTAAAGACGATCTGATCCTTGTCCAAAATATACGGAGTTTTTGACGATCTTCATGAGGTGTCCACCAAGTCCCATCCTGGTCAACGCCATCCACCACCATGGATGGACGAGGAGGACTTTTTGACGTCAAATCTACAGCCTATTCAATTAAAACACCACAATACCAACTGCCAGTCAGCCTCCGTTCAGTAACGAATCGTGGAAGCTGCTGCCGCTTTCACGCCGACTCCTCCTCTTGGTTGGTGAAATCCGGGTTGCAGTTCGTTCAAGAACTGTACCATCAACTATGATCCTGCCGTTCGAAAGAAGAACGCCCACACCGCCTTATCGGTGACGATTACGTTTATATTCATGCATTAACCGTAAACGCACCATCAACATTCACTGCTCCAATTTACTGCTTGTTCCACCCGGAACAAAATTATTGAATTCCTCAACACGATGGATATCGACATCACCATCATCACAGAGACGCACCTCAAGCCTGAAATTAGCATCTCCATTCCAGGCCACCGAATTGTGTCACTTGATCGTTGCGGCTCTGATGGAGCTTCCGAGCTTCCAGCTGCAGTTTACCGAAGTCATCAGAGTTAAGGTTGAATCTACCATCATCGAGGGCTATTATCCCGAAAAAGCCAGCACCGCTAACGAAACAATAACGGTCTTACGAAGGAACATTGGAAAGCTAACTTAGAGGCAAAGGTAGTTTATCATCGCTGGCGACCTAAAAGCGAAACACGAAACCTGGGAGAACACTCGGCGCAACCAAAACGGAATCATTCTACAAAATGATCTGAAAGCGGGCCATTGCACCGTTCTGGCCCCGGATACTTTCATCCGGTTGAGCAGATCCGGGGCTCACTCAACAATCGACATCTTCCTCACCAACATGTGGAACAACATCGCCCAGCCTGTCATGCACCAGGAGCTCAGCTCGGAACACTATCCAGTGATGCCCGAAGTTGGCTCCTCCGTCAACTGACACCAGATCACCAGATGAAACTATCAACGCGCCAGATCGATTTGGACATGCACATTTAGTCAATTGATCGAGCATCGAGCAAGATCTCCCAGGCCCGGGAGCAACTGTCCCAGAGAGTAGCTCTGTACCCATTGGATAGAACAGTGAACTGCTCTGTCTCATGAAAAGTTATTGTAATCGAATGACAAAAAATATTAAAGCCAGAAAGTTTACGGTGGACCTCAGATATAACAATTTTGTCGACAAGATCTGCTCTCTCCTAGATTGTGCAAAGCCGTTTTGAAAGTTGACAAACATTTAAAAACTAAACCAAGGAACATTTCAAAATTGATTCCACAAGACATCAAGGCTCTAAGGTTCGCTTGATAACTCCTGCAGAGAATGCCGCTGAGATAGGTTAAAACTTCGTTAGCTCCCACAATCTCGGACAAAACATCGTCAATACGCACGTTAGCGAACAACTAATTCCTAACATCCATCTAAGTCCTAACGACTTCTTGGAAGAGTTGATGATCTCAGCTGACGAATACGCCTGCTCATAAACCATTCGGAATAATTTTTCTAAATCTCAGACCCCCCCCCCCCCCTCCCTTCCTTCTCTCCTAGACATTTCCTCCTCCTTTTTGTATTCTAAATTTTGTATAGAGCGAAGACTTTGGCCGAATCCCTCTCCCCTTGAGAAGTATACGTGGTTCATGAATAGTCCCAATTGATGACGTCTCTAAAAAACGTCGAAGAACAAGAAAACTCCAGGTTTTCACAGCATCTCGAGCTTGGGGCTCAAGCAACTGACCTCCAGTTCAACGATCCAGTTTAAACCAATGCCTGCGACTTAGCTACTTCCCCTCGTGTTGAAAGTCAGCCAAAGTCATCCCCATCCAGAAACCCGGGAGAAATCCTTCCTCTTCAAGGAGCTATATACCAACCAGCGTTCTTTCAGGAGTATCTAAACTGTTTGAAAAAGCAATCTACCGTCAGCTTCTCTAATCTGTCGATAAGCTCAATATTTTTTTTGACGAACAATTTGGGTTCCGACGTGGTCGTTCAACAGTTTATTATCTTAATCGAGTCATCAGCATCCTCAGACAAAACAAGTCTGTTTCTAAATCATCGCACTTCCTGACATCAAGAAGGCCTTTGATAACGTGTGGCACGATGGCCTGGTGTATAAGCTAAAAAGATACAATCTTCCTATCTTCCAGGTGAAGATAATATAAAATTAAATTTCGCTTGCAAGGAGCAGTTTCCGATGCACAGGAGATCAAAAGAAGGTCTACATTATCTTCGAAAAACAAGCTAGCTGTCTACAAGCAAATCATACTCCCTGTCATCGAATACAGCATGCCAACCTGGAAGAAATTGGCCAAATCAGGCACCTGAAGCTTCAGCGTGTTCAAAATAAGAAATTAGAGCGATCCTTAGCATCCCTCCGAGGACAAGAACATCTGAGGTCGAGATCAAGTTACTCGAAGATCGTTTCAGTGAGTCTATCAATCAGTACAGAACAAGCTGCCTGACATCGAGTTACCTGATTATCCGGTGGCTTTTCAAATGATAATTGTGTTTAAGTAGGTTAATCGGTTGTCAAATTTAAAAAGAAAACTAATAATGCCCCAAGCGCTGATCAAAACATTATTTCTAAATTTACAATCATTAAACTAATTTGAAAAATAAATCATACCATGTAAAGAAAGCCTAAGAGCCCATAGGACTAAGTCACTTACAATGTTAATAAGAATGTAAGACAAAGAATGAAAATGACAATCAATTTAGGGGTATGGTTATTGCTGTAAAAATGAAATGAAATTCAATGAAATGAAAAGATAATTTGAGCCATTTTACCCGCATTTTAAAGTAAATTACTACTAATTATACTAAAAGCACAAAATTTAAATTTTCATGTAAATATAGAAAAGAGAAACATAGTCTTAGGTTAAAATATGGACTAGATAGAATCGATGTTGAGGGTTTCTTGAGCCATGCATTTTATCACCAGTTACCCTACTAGTTCCGGGATACCTTGTTTAACGGTTCATCATGTTCAGCAAACATCGATGTACTTTTCTCGATGATAAAGATTCAACCAGGTCAATATGGATTTGACGAAATTCAAAAAGTCGAATGCAGCACGAGGTAAGTCATAGATCAAAACGAACTTGTTGACTTCCTACTTTCTTGGAGACCTACCAATTGCCTTGATATCACAATTAGCAAGACCCGGAAAGTTCCGCATAACCACCAGTCAAAAGTTCTCTGGAACGAAAGGAAGAAGTCGCAACATAAAAGCATCGCCATACAAAGCAAGTTAGTTACAATTAAAATAATTCAAATGTGCTTATCGATTGGTCGATTCAAACTAAATGTGGACACACGGTTTAATAAACCACCGCGTCCCTGGTGGTTGGAGTTATAAACCTTACACAGACATTTGATTATGTTTTATTAACGAAGAAATTGATGAAAAGTTTCTCTCGATTGATCGACGGATCTCGAAATCACAGATCATGGAATTTGAGAAAAGAGAATGAATTGTGCACAAACATCTAGAGAATCCTTCATGGTCTGCCTCAAAAATAGCAAAAAGGGTTAAAATTTCCAAGGCCAACGGTGTGTCTTGTAATCAAATGTTACTAGGACACTCTGAGTGTGGATAGACCACAGCGCATCTATCATAAATGTGTTAAAGAGCTGAGGAGAAAGGTGTTGAGGTACGTGAAAGGCAACCCAGGTGTCTCCATACCTGATTTGGCAAAGAAATAGGATTCCAACTTTTCCACCGTGCGTAATATCCTTTCAAGAGAAGGATATAAGTCTTTGTGTGCCAGGTTTTCATCGCATCTCACACAATGACGTCGAAGGTTTACATTAAAGAGTGTCTGAGAAGTGGATTTTACCCTTCATTCGGCAACACAATACCAACGTTATGTTTTGGCCGGATCTAGTCAGCTGCCACTACTCTAAGGAGGTACTAGAATGGTATGCTGCAAACAATGTTAACTTCATCGACAAAGAGATTAATCCTCCGAATTGCCCTGAGTTCAGACCGATCGAAAAATATTGGGCAATTGTCAAGCGAAAACTTCTAAGATGCGGTAAAGAAGTGGCAAATGCAGAACAAATGCGTTTAAAGTGGAATAAGTTCACCCGTACAGTGTCACCAGTGGCTGTGCGTTCGTCTGAATAAATACCCTTTTGTTTGACGTTTTGATCAACCGCGTATGTTGTTTAATTCTTAAGTTATGGTCACTTGAATGTGTGTTTTAAGTGTTTGCTGGATGCTGAGACAAATGAAAATACTTGTGTATAACCATATTTCAATCGGTTCAGAGCCACGCCAGTGGACCAATGCCACTTCATTTACAAAATCTGCCGATTTCAAGCACCACCACCCTCCCAAAACACATAGGGGCTGAAAGAATCAAACTACACAACCACCTCGATAGAAGCTCACTTCGCCTCGATTTCACTGACACTTCGCTTAGCACAGTATGAGAGCAGTTCAGCGTTTCCTTCCCGAGCGGTTAAAATTTTTGGCTCGGTGTGGTAGGAACCTACATAGGTGGAGGTTTTAATTATATGAATTGTGAGTCTCACACTGTGGTGGCATGCCGACCGTTTAGTCATACGATAGTGCTCGACTGGATCGTATTCGCAGCAATAACGGCCGCGGCGAGAATTGTTTATGGCACACCTAACCGGTTACAGATAGTATGGTACGATCCTGGTCGGTTCGAATGCAACAGCGTCGATGCCACAGTTTCTGGGAAGACGAATGGCCCTGGCTGTTTAACAAATCGGCCAACAGGGTGGAATTATTGTTTAGGGATTATTAGCTCCGGCCAGCACTATAAACACGTGTCGGGAGCGTCCCAATGATAGGACTCGCTTTGTGATGTGAAATATGGTAGTAGAAATTATTACTGATAGTGAATGTAAATAAACCTGATTTTAAGTAAATCGAGGTGAGATCTGACGCTTCATATATAAATATCATGCCTTGAAGTGTACACTAAGTAGCAAAAAAAAGCCGAGCAAAATTTTGTTAGCAAAAAACTCCATGTTGAACCTCCTGTAACTTTGTAAATTATCAATATTTTTAGCTGAACATTTGACAATTTAATAACCAATATATAGACCTTATGTGACCAAAATTTCATGTTAATAAAATTTATGAATTTGGAGTTATCATAAAATATGTGAAAAAAGTCATCTTTGAACATAACAATTTCAAAAACCCGTATTTCTGTGAAACATTTAGATACCGTTTTATAAATTGCTTCATAGCTTAAAACAGTACATAAAATTATGTGGACAAAATTTGAACTGTTTCCATCAAGTGGTTTGGACTACAGCTGGCGTCAACGTTGACGCACCAACATAAGTATTTCCCCTTTCACCCGATATAGACCTTGCTAGCCGAGGTGAATTTTATTAAAAATACTGTATAATACTGTATACGTAGTTTTTACAAACCAATTCATATTGAATGCCATATTTTCAAAGTTTGTCGTGGGTTACACTAGTTATTTGGGTTATTTCACGCGTAAAAAATCATGTGTATTAATAAGATGAATTCACCTCGGCTTTTTTTTTGCACCGATATTTCAGCAAGGTCAATATCGGGTGAAAAGGAGAAATACTCATTTTGGTGCGTTAACTTTGATGCCAGCTGTAGTCCAAACCACTAAATGGGAATAGTTCAAATTTTGTCCACATAATTTTATATGTTGTTTCAAGCTAAGGAGAAATTTATAATGCGGTATCTAAATTTTTCACAGAAATACGGATTTTTGAAATTGCTATGTCCAAAAATGACTTTTTTCACATATGTTATGATAACTTCAAACTTATAAATTTTATTGAATATTTATTATAAATTTCAATGAAATTTTGATCACATAAGGTCTATACATTGGTCATAATGTTGTGAAATTTTCAGCCAAAAATATCGATAATTGACAAAGTGACAGAAGGTTGAACAACGTGTTTTTTGGTAGGAAAATTTTGCTCGGCTTATTTTTGCTACTGAGTGTACCAGTAAAATGCACTAGTTATATGATAAGAACACATTTTGATTCGAAAACGTCTAAATCAGCATAATATGACAGATAATTAAAGATGGGAGCAGAACATCCCGTTCACACTACAACCTATATTACGTGATACGTCTGCGTTAAATTTCGGACACAAAAATAATAGAGCAAAACAAAATTTACGCATTATTTAAAAAAAAAAACGATTATTTATATCACAATAATAGATTTATATCTGCATAAAAAACAATTGACTAAGATGTTAATCCTTCTTTCTGTAAAATTCTCGAACTTTCTGTTTTACACCCGCCATCAGGTTCCGTACGGTATCCTCGGATATGTCCGCTGTGACGATTTTCCATCTTCTCTTGAAATCATCGGTGCCATTTGCGTTCTTCTTAGTTTCGAAGAGTTTCCGCTCAACTAGAGCCCTACTAGAGCGGGATCATACTTTTCGATTTGTTCCACTTCCAACTTTCCGATCCACTGTCAAGCGATTTGCAAACACAAAACATGGTACTTTTCGATTGTTTTAGTTTATCGGCAAATTCGAGTACCGATAAGTTCGGATTTTGCTACAGTTCATACAAAATGCGTGTTTATTTATTTATTTATTTCATTATGAGTATCCACTTGATTCAACACCATTTTACTGAATGTAACAAGAATGTTAACATGTTGTACCACGAAATAAAGAGGAGAGAATAAAGAGAGTTTCGGCTGGCATATAAAGGAACGTTTTAGCGATTCAAGGCATACTTACTTTAGACGAGTTCCTGTGAGGAAAGGTGAGTTACTGCCCATTGATTTCTACACCCAATTGTTGGTTCACTCGAGAAATGTTTGTAGAAGCCAGTTTCTGAGGACCGGGGATCTGAACAAAAAAATATGAAATGGTCGATCCCAATGAGACAGATTGCTGACAGTTGTGTGTTGAATATAAATCCAATGTTGAAAGTTTCTCTTCGTATACAAAATTTATGTGCATTGGTATGTTATGTGCTGTATTCTCCCGTGCGAGGAAGTAACGATTATGATGTAGAAGGAGATGTTCGCTCATCACCATGAAGGCACCAAGAGTGAACAACAATGTTTTTGGCTAGAATGAAAAATGTGAAGAAAGTGTTGAAAGGTCCGTCAGAGTGCGGCTTGGGTAGGAAAAATTAACAGATGTTTTTGAAAATTGAGCGAAGGGCATGTATCCAATGGTACTCGAACGCGTGACGTCAATCTTTGCCCTAACATCCCACTGCCGGGAGCAGGTTGCCAGCGAGCGGAACCGAGTCCCGCCACTTCAACAGGCAAAAATTGACGCATGGAAAGACGCTCATGTACCACTGTCAGCCTGTATAGCGATATTCGTATGCACTGTGAAAGCCGCATGGAAGGAACTCTTCCTTTTTGGGTTTATTTTGATTCGCAACATTCCAGCAAACAGTAGTGATCGTCAGTCGTTGCAGATCAAAACAAACCAAAAAGGAGAGATTCCTCTCCATGTGCGCATCAGTAAACAGAGTGCACACAAAGATCGCTAAGAATAAACTATACAAGCCACAGTGGTACATGAGCGTCTTTCCATGCGTCAATTTTGCCCGTTGAAGTGGCGGACTATTCCGTCGCTACAACCTACCCGCGCAGTGGGATGTTAGGCAAAGATTGACGTCCATGGTTCGAGTACCATTGGATACATGCCCTTTCGCTCAATTTTCAAAAACATCTGTTAATTTTCCTACCTGCCGCACTCTGACGGACCTTTCAACACTTTCTCTTCACATCTTTCATTCTAGCCAAAAACATTGTTGTTCACTCTTGGTGCCTCATGGTGATGAGCGAACATCTCCTTCTACATAAAATTTATGGTTTGCGCTTGAATATATTCAAAGACTTAGAAATGCTTACCTTGAGAATCACACCATGTATTAATCACAAGAATCAAATTCAAAACTCTTCTCTGTTTTGTTTGACTTGCTCTAAGTTAATCCTACTCGGGATTCCGATTGATTTAATCTCAGATTTTTCATCGAACATTGCTCAAAGCTGTTGGCGAATTCATCTCACAAATTCTAAGGAATCCTGCTCGGTATGTGTATAAGCAAAAGACGGTTGTGAAAGACGTTATTGGTTTTTTTTATAAATACGGATATAAATACTTGCATATACATATACAATAAGTTCGAGTATAACTTATCACCGTTGTGTAGGTGCGAACTATGTGTATTCTGTGTATTGGTATTTGTGACAGCTTCTGCCTCATATATAGGTTAACCGACGCGCACGGTGTCGATTTGCTGTCATTTGTTGTTTGGTTACCGCGCATATTCCGGCGGTTGAAATACCACGGGGTGCAGCGGAGTTTTATATATGCCATAATCCATCGGTACCGGGAGACGGGCTCGGCCAAGGACAGTACGAGATCCGAGCGGCCACGTTTGTCGAGGATGCCAGTAGTCATCAAGGTGGTGAGAGAGCAGGTTCGTCGAAAAATGAACTACTCGATTCGGAAGACCACTTTTCACCTGGATGTGTCGATCGGGACTGCCCATACCATCATGACGAAGGACCTGGGATACAATCCGTACAAGAAACGCACGGTGTAGTAACGGAGGCTACAACAAAAAAGAGGCTAGACAGAGTCAAACGTGGTGTCGAGAGAATTTGACTGATTTTTTCGGTAAGGCTTTGTGGCATCCCAGTTCCCCGGACCTTAACCTTTCGGACTTTTATGAATGGCCGTACATGCAGTCCAAGCAGAGCGAACATCAAGTAAGCGCTATGAACCTATTTAAGAAGCTCATTAACAATATATGGAGCTAGATGCCGATTGACCAGGTACGTGTCGCCTGCGGTTCTTTTCAGAAACGTCTCAAGCTCGTCATACAGACAAAGGAAGGGGGGGGGGGGGGGTTGGGGGAGCTCCTAGCAAATATGTCGTTAAGGTTCTCAATAAACATTGCGTCAATGAAAATCGTCCCAGAAAAGAATATCTTATGTTTTATTTTCTTAACCCATTCTTCGAACTTATAGGACACCCTGCAAAGGCGCAGCTACAAAACAGCACCATGCTGGTTCGATTCCTGGTCTGGTCTAGGAATTTTTCGTTAAGGAAAATTTCTCGACTCCCGGACTTGCCACAAAATCATACTAACGCAAAAATGGTACCTGGCATCGGAAGCTCGAGTGAGAGCTTTTTAAATACCTGTAATAAGAAAATGAGATGAAAAATTAGCTTAGTTCCAATACGGGTACTTTATTTCTTATCATAGGGGCTATTCATAAACCACGTAGAGCTGGTGAAAAGAGGGGGGGGGGGTAACCAAAGTGTACGCTCCTTGCAAAATTTACAACAATTGTATGGTGAAAAGTCTACTGAGTCTCCGCGGTTTATGAACACACCCTTAACAGATACACATATTTCGTCTATAATCTATCATTTTCTAGTTAACTGTGGAATTGTATTTGAAACACTTTGTTGAGAGCAAGCAATAAGCGAATTTTAAAAGCAACGTAAGGCCTGTAATCGAAAAAAATGCCCTATTGTTATCCGTGTGTAACTTTTTTGTCTGTGGGTACAAATTGAAGCTTGGAGTGAATGCCCGGATGATGTTGGATTATTTCAAGTGTGAACCATGAAACGAGCTGGGCTTAGATATTCAAGGTCCGTAAGGCAGCGAACCGGCGTGATCAACAAAACACGGCGGCCAAATCCCACGCAAGGAAGCTGTATCGAGATTGGTTAACGAAACCGATGTGTGTGATTATGGATGACGAAACCTACATCAAAACAGACGCAAAGCAGATACCGGGGCTGGGGTCCTACGTTGCCAAATCACAGTTTGATGTTCCGGAAGACATAAGAAAGAAGAAAGTGGACAAATTCGCCAAAAAAATACTTGCTCTGGCAGGCCATATGCTAATGCGGTAAACTGAGTAAACCGTACATCACAACGGGTACCATCAACAGCGAAATTTACCGCACCGAGTACCTCCAGAAGCGTCTGTTGCCCTTCCTGCGGTCCCAAGAAGGCGATACATTAATTTGGCCGGACTTGGTATCATGCCATTACGCGCGATCGACGTTGGATTGGTACAGAGAACGTTGTTTTTGAACCAAAAACCAACCCCATATATTCACCAGAGATTCTTCCGGTGGAAAGATAGTGGGCCATAATGAAGGCCAAAGTTCAAAAAGCGCCCAAGGTGCTTAAGAACGAGCTGGAATTGGATAAAGAATGGATGAAAGTGACCAAAAAGGTCGGCTCCACCATTGCACACGGGCTTTAAGCGATGGAAATTAAATTCAATAAAATAATTATGCCTAACATAATGCATATGTATTAGTTCATTCCCTGAAATTTTCAAGAACATCCGACTTAAAATAAATTTTCAGCGAACACTTTTGTGTGGTGCATTTTTTCGAGTACAGGCCTTATATAAAACGGACCTGGCTAGGCGAGCAGCTATCAGTGATACATATCAGCTCTAGACTGCAGCACACTCTACTGCCTAGCACCAGCAGTGTGACAATAAGAAGAGCAGAATCATTCACGTCACCTGCAGCTAGCCATCCGCAACGATAAGGAGTTGAACAAATTTTTCTCCGGTGTGACCATTTCACATAGTGGTGTTCGTGTTCTGCCAAACACCCTGCAGTCCAAGAAGATTGCAACTCAAATCCTTCCTTTTCAGGATGACCAAATCAATTTGCGAACTGAAGAAGAGTATGTTTGATTGAAATTTTTCCTAAGCTCATTGAAATTTTCATTACCACGCACCACGGTTCAATATGGTTTTGCTTAAAAAACCGCGCTCCGGAGAAAATAGCCAAATCAATCGCCCACGTCATCTTCATGGTCAAGTGGTTAGCGGAAATGAGGGTTCGGTTCCCGCTCCAGCCTGTAGAACTTTTTGCAAAACGAAAATGTCCAAACTGGTCCACTGGGTGTCAAAATAAGTTGTTCGTTGTAATTCGCTCTGTGTTCAATGTAAATGTAAACACAGAATCCATTTACACTTACAAGCACGTTGAACATTCAACAAACAAAATATTATTAAGGTACCGCGGGGCAAGTTGAAACGGTTTTTTAAAAGTTGAACTATGAACTTCTCTAATAAAATCAGGAAAGTTATTATTTTAACTTTGATAGGGGCATTTATTGGCTCAACCTAAATCCTATTGATAAAAAATAGTGAAAACAAAATTATTTTTGAAAAATATTTAATTTTGGAAAATTAAAATTTTATATGCGTTATTTCAATTTGACCCACATAATGGGGCAAGTTGAAACGATATGCTGTCATGAATAGGTGGTTGAGTTTTGGATGAATCAATGCATCATACACATGTGATATGGAGGCTTAAGCCTTAAGGGCTCGTCCATAAACTATGTAGACTGATTTTCGGGGATCGTAGACCCCCCCCCCACCTCCCCCTCGTAAACTTTCGCCCGTGCAAATTTTTTGAAATTTGTATGGGGCGTAGATTTTGACCAGACCCCCCCCTACCCCCATCTGAGTCTACGTAGTTTATGGACGGGCCCTAAAGGGACTATCCATCAGTAACGTTACGCAAAAAAAAAACGATATTTGAGATCCCTCCCGCTCTTTTGTCGCGTTTTTTTTCATGAACTTTCACAAACATATCTAAGTATCGTCACGTTTTTCAAAACCTCCCTTTCCCCTTTAGCGTAACATAATCTATTTACGTTCCCAAAGACAAACTACACAAAGAATAAGAGGGTGCAATGGTGTTGGTGTTTGAGGGCTTGTACATTTAAAAGTTATAAAGTGAGAAATTAATTTGTTCAATCAAGTATGACGTAATTTTTGGTGCTTTCATTTACTCACAAAACGAAGAGAAAAGAAGAGGTTATCAAGTAAATTATTCCACAAAAGTCAATGCTTTCAATAGAAATTCCGCAGTCGAAGAGATTTTAATCAATTCCACCCATTAATATAGGTAAGTGTACATATCGAAGAAAAACAACCGAACTGTTTCTCTTATTTTATTTTATTTTAATGCAACATTTCAACAATATTTCATAAAAATTGTTCATTCAACTGATGATTATTACATATCATCCATTGTTGACTGTTTTGTTCGTAATTAAAATAAGGTTTCAGAAACCATTTCATGTGTATCACATCTTAAAATTCAACAGTGATACCTGATCAACGAATTATTTTAAAAAAATATCACCTCAATATAGTCAACATTTAAAAACAAACTTCGAATTCATTTAACGAAACAAGAGTTAAAAAGTTAGAACGACGCGTCTTGTGGTACATTCAAAACCATTCATTTACGCGGTTTCTTCATTTTCCTTCTTTTCTCTTCCTCAATCTTCTGCAGTTTATCTACGGCTTCCGGTGATGTGATGACCTCGGCTCCCGTGCAGACTCGTCGTCTTCTAGTCTTACCTCCCCCGGGTGCCTGTTTCACGTGCTCCAGCAACATGACTTCAAACGAGATTTCAGCACTGGTACTCTGCAGAGCACCGTCATCCTGATTGGTGATGCTGGGGACTGGATCAATTGGAGCCCTTGACGAAGATGCTTCATTGGAATTCGATTCGGTTATGTCTGGGGTCGCTGGGCATTGCTTAGCCTTCTTGAAGCGTTCCAAAGCAGCCGGCTCAAAGATAGTCTCCGGAACCACATCGTTATCAAAAGGGTAAATTCCACCCTTTCGGAATCCACTTTTGATCACCTGTGAATCCATTTCTTTCCAGATTTTGGAAATTATTGTCGAGAACACCTGTTTGGGCATCTTCACTCCATAGTTTCTGCGCTGCCATTTAATAACATCGTTGTTGTACTCCTGTTTAAGTGGCTTAAAAACAGCCAAATCCATCGGCTGCAGCAGATGGCTGGTATGCGGAGGAAGTTTCAGAATAACGACGTTTTCTTTCACGGCCAACTCAATTAGTTCCAGAGAAACATGAGAGGAATGTCCATCATAAATCAAAACAGCCGGACGCTGTTTCCCGATTGCAGTCAAAAAACTCCGTTGGAAGTGATTCAAGAAGGTTTCACTATCCATCCACCCGTTTTCAGTGGCAGCGTACGTCATACCGGGGAACTCTTCACCTTTCTTAGCGAGCCAACTGTCCCAAATACTTTTGCACTTGAAAATGATGAGAGGAGGAAGCTTACCTCCTAATGCACTTCCGCTCATGAGTACCGTAAAATTCTCCCTCGCGGGGCCCGCGGTCACTCGGTGTGCAGCTTTTCCTTTTTCGCCGACCACTTTAATGCGGCTCGGATCCAAACAGAAGCTCGTTTCGTCAACGTTGTATATTTTCTCGGAGGAACGTTATGGGTAACTTCTCGCAGCAGCTCAAAATACTCAGAGATCACGAATGGATCTGCGGCCCGTTTCCTGGCGACTTCAACGAATTGCGGCTTTTTGAAGGACAAATGATGTCGTCGCAAGAAGTTCAAAAAATAATCGTTTCCTGGGGTACCATTCTTGAACGCTGTCTTGAACCCTTGTTTCTTCAGGTACTGTGCCATACTGAGATTATTTCCTTCTTGCTCAGCCCATAACCCCACTTTTTCCATTGTCTTGATAGTAGATGCCATTCTTGCTTCCACCTCAAATGGTATTGCATTCGGTCTTCCTTTGAGCTGCTCTTAACTCCGCTCATACCTTTGACACGTCGGAACAACGTTGGTGTTGGTATTCCGTAGAACCGAGCGGATGCTGCCAACGTCATCCGCTTGCCCCCCGTACGGCAGAGGCTGCGATGTCAAGGGCTTCTTTCGAATATGTGGAGTTCGTCTTCCTGGTGTACTTCCGGACCATGATGAATGTTGGAAATAGGTTTCGATTTCAGAGTGGAAATTTCAGAGGATCGTACCGATCGTTTCAACTTGCCCCTCTGTGCGTGTTTCTATTTGCCCCAAGGTGGAAAAAATGCGGGGCAAGGTGAAACGGTCAAAATTAAGCGTGAAAAAATGGTTTCTTCGCATATTTTTCACACTCACTACATTAAATCAATACTAAATAGTTACCTGAAGGACAAATATCCAATTGAAATCAAATGCAACAATGTTTTTTGAGCGATTTAAGTTTAGCAAGAAAATGTTCGACTTAATTTCGCGGGTGACGAAAAATAATCAAAGCCGCGGAGTGCGTTTAGGGGTTCAAAATAGCGAGTTATGACAGTCAAGAGGTGCGTTTAGTAGAAGTCTCTGCTACAAAAAAAAAATTTGGTCCATTGCACTTTTATATTAAAAGTTATCGCTTCCGTTCAACTTACCCCGCATTTCAACTTGCTCCGCGGTACATTAACAGTCAATTCGACCCGAACTGCAGTTTCTATAAATTTTCGTGGAGAGCCAATAGTAAAGCCTCACACTAATAACATAGGGTTTCATGGTTCTTTAGACTGAATAAAATAAAGTAGAAATTTATTAATTCGATGACATCAATTTGTTCAAATAAACAAGCAGTCCTACGTTAACTCTGCAGTTATGTCACTGAAATAACTCACTCTTTCGTTTTATACTAACCACAGCGTTCTTCGTGTTAATAACTAGTAATACTGAATGAATCTATAAACATACTTATTACTCGCATGCGACGCACTCAAAAAATCCTAAGATGACACGCTGGATATGACTGTTCATCTTCAAATCGTGATGATCCGATTCTTCGATGAGTTAAATAACGATAACCGAAATTATAAAACCATGGAGCCGTGAAAATATTCCACTCCATGTGAACTCATTTCAATTCACATTTTCCCAACTCCCAGCAGCTACACATATCCACATCACGAATATCGGAGCTAAAGCTGCTGAATCAGAATGAGATCCGTTCCCTAGTGAAAATTGGCTTCATTATCACTGTTCGAAATAGACGCATCGATTGTGAAGCATCCCTGCGCGTTAAGCTTTTCCCACTGCACACACACACACACACACACTCACATTCCATTGCTTTGTACTAGTTATTGTTTCACACATTTACGCGCGTTCGCGCTAATTGATAGGAAAATACGATGCACATTGCGCGCGCTGTTGCTGCATTTTGAATGCCAACAAACCATGGCCTACTGTGGGTGGAGAATGAAAATTTCGAACGCTTGCCAACTTCGGAAGGATTTCGATTCCCGGGAGGGCTTCGACGATACAAGCACTGATAACGACCCGATTAGTGTCCTGTGCGTTCAATAGCGGCAATTTTGCCTATTCCTTTGGCTTTTGCAATCGGTGATGTATATCTACTGGAAATAACGCTCGCTCACGACGATATTGCACTCAAGGTAATTCCATTAATTAATGCGTACTTGCCTGATTGAGAATCCCACGTGAAAAGCTAGGGCACGTGAACAAGGCAGGGATTTATTAATTGGGAAATTTTCGAATCTGCTGCCACATTGGAAACAATTTTAGAAACGGCCCTCTCGTTATTTAACGTCAGTTCTTCGAACGGGCCTCACCACAGGTCAGTGTGAAATCGTTGAGGTGACTGATTTTCACGTTTATAATTGCTATGCTTTCGTCGGATGATGCCCACCGTTTTTTTTGTGAATTTGAGGGAAAGCAAAACAATTCCAGAATCTTGAAACTCTTAGAATGAAATGATAAAGTTAAACGAAATATATCTTGAATTTGATACATCGACAAAAAAGTAGAGTCAAGTGGAACGTCCTTCTCTGGTTTCAACACAAATGCACTTTCAATCATGAGCAAGCTCCATTGTATTTGCTCAACATATTTCAATGAAATATTCAGAGATATTTATCCTAAATAGAATAAATCTTCTTTGCTTCAATTCCTCTGCGCGGCTCCTTCCGGCCTTCGTTCTCAGAAAGGATGAAGCTCATATGGGAATTTTCTAAATTTTGAAAATGCAAACAAAAGGCTTCAACCTCCAAATCCTCGAACCTCTCCTGCTTGTGTGCTCCTACCCCGGACCTCAAAAGTGGCATCTATAGGAGGGTGATTCATTTATATTCATAGGAAAAATTCTAATCCGATTATAGTCATATCCATCTGGTTAGTTTAGTTGGTATGGTACTGCAGTGGAAGGACGAAAGCTGACGTTCTCCTTACCTTCCCTGATTTCTGCTCTGCCCAGCCGGGTGTCGTCCTTTCCGTTGGTTGCCCGTAGCAGTCGGACGTAAGTCCGTAGCTAAGCCTAAATTTTATCGCAACAATCAGTTTTATGGGCATACAGAGGTTGAGGAAATTAGGTCCAACAAACATGAACAACTTTTATACGACACGGAAATCATCATATCGGTTTGAAACTTAAATTGGATATTTTATTTTTTTTCTGATGATTCTTTTTTCCGTCCACTTGCTTGAACAAGTAGATATATTTCGGTTCGTGAGGGGGAATACATAAATAGAGATATTCCTTGAATTCCGATACTGACGTTCGGAATTGAGAACTGATCCAAACAATGGAGCTGAGATTAAAAAGCATTTTGTTGAAAGAAAAAAGTTTGTTTGCATCGATAATTGTGCGTTTCAAATAATAACGACATCTTCAATAATCTTCCTTTTCAAGTACTTCTTGAGTTTAAAGTTCAGCGCAACTAGTTGCATACGAAACCATCGAATCAGCAACAAGTTTTTTTCCACTAAATATAATCAGGTTGATACAAGTTGGTTCTTGTAGTGTAGTAAAAAACTAAAGGGTGAGTTATGTCAGTGACAAAGCTGCAAAGTTGACTAAGGACTGTTTTTTTTTTAATAATCATTTATTTGTACAGGCTCAATCGAATTAACTTTACAGAGCCAAATTTTCATATTTTTATACATCATTTATCTTAAAACTAAAGTTAGGAGGAAAGAGCCGATTACTCGCGGCCGTCTCGAGGTTAATAGGAATTACAAATTACGGATGGGAATTTAAAGTATGGTTTACATAACACATTAAATTTAAATTTTAAATTATCTAAAAACTTATAACTATACAATTTACGGTTTTCTTTTGACTTGGACATTTTTTGGAAAAGAAAAAAAAACACACACATACATATATATTAAAAAAAAAACTTAAACTTAACATACAGGTTAAACTAACTACAATCTAAGGTTAATGTTAGTCAAAAACACATAAATGAGTTTCATGTACTCCAAATCACGTACAGCCAAAGTATCTCGAATTGGCACATTGGGTTGTCTACCTCGAGCCCGAAGGGAATCATAAAGCTCAGATCTGACTCCACAATGTTCAGCACAAGACCAAATAACGTGATCTGCGTCCTGATAGTCTTGTCCACATTCACAGAGATTGCTGTCGCTCAGCCCAACCCGGTATAAATGAGCGTTTAAAGAATAATGATTGGACATGAGTCGAGACATCACACGAATGAAGTCTCGACCCACATCCATACCCCAAAACCAAGATTTCTTCGACACCTTTGGGATTATAGAATGTTGCCATCGCCCCAAATCTCCTTTACTCCATTTATGCTGCCAGCTAACGAGTGACTGTTGACGAAAAATAGGAAAAAATTCGTTGAAGGCGATTTGTCGATCACAAATATCGCCTTCTATAGCGCCCACCTTTGCAAGCGAGTCCGCTTTCTCATTGCCCGGAATTGAACAATGAGATGGGACCCATACAAAGGTGATGATAAAATAACGCGAAGATAAAGCACTTAGAAGCTCCTGTATTTTCATGAGAAAATACGAGGAGTGCTTTACCGGCCTCAATGAGCGAATAGCCTCTATAGAACTGAGACTATCCGTAAAAATGAAGTACTGATCTGGTGTTAATGAGGCAACAATTTCTAGCGTAAAGTGTATTGCCGCTAATTCAGCGACATACACGGAACAAGGAGCTTGAAGTTTACGGTTGGCGCTATAAATTTCATTAAATATACCAAAGCCTGCTGACTGCTCTATCAAAGATCCGTCAGTGAAGAACGATTTAGTGGAATCAACTTGGCCAAACTTTGCAGCAAATATCACCGGAGCAATCATAGGACGATGATGCTCTGGGATTCCACGAAGCTCCTGCTTCATGGATAAATCAAAATGAACCGAATTGTCGAAATCGGAGAAGCAAACACGATTGGAAATGTTCGGCGAAGGGCTGACATCCTGTGTTATGTACAAATGGTACAAGGTCATGAAGCGAGTTTGAAGATTCAACTCAAGGAGCTTCTCAAAATTTTCGA
This sequence comes from Aedes japonicus, assembly GCA_034211315.2. NCBI lineage: Eukaryota > Metazoa > Arthropoda > Insecta > Diptera > Culicidae > Aedes > Aedes japonicus. The sequence continues at coordinate 114,321 of JASCZW010001162.1, forward strand.
TCACCTCGGGGTTCATAACTTCACACCTGGTGAGGAGCCGGAGAGATAATTCTGAAAACCGATCCGAGAGTGGCAACATGCCAGCCAGCACTTCAAGACTCATGGTGTGAGTCGAGTGCATGCAACCTAACGCGATACGAAGACACCGATACTGAATACGTTCCAGTTTAATGAAGTGCGACCGAGCCGCTGACTGAAAACAAAAACTACCGTATTCCATAACCGACAAAATCGTTGTCCCGTACAACGTTAGAAGATCTTGTGGATGACCTCCCCACCAGGTTCCGGTAATTGTGCAGAGAAAGTTGATCCTTGGCTGGCATTTTCGCTTCACATACTCAATATGGGATCTCCAGGTGCACTTTGAATCGAACCAGACCCCAAGATATTTAAATGACATGGAATGAGTTATCGGCTTACCCCAAATTTGAAGCTTCGGTTGTGCTGGGTTATGCTTCCTTGAAAAAACTACCAACTCAGTTTTCTCCGTAGAGAATTCGACACCTAGCTCTAGAGCCCAAGTAGACAAATTGTCTAAGGTATCCTATAAGGGTCCTTGCAGATCGACCCCATTGGGTCCCGTGACAGACACTACGCCGTCATCTGCAAGTTGTCTCAACGTACAATTGTCACTTAGACAACCGTCAATGTCTTTGACATAAAAATTATACAAAGGGGGCTCAAACATGATCCCTGGGGAGACCCATGTAGCTAAATCGTGAAGCTGTAGAGGTTCCATGAGAGAAGCTCATATGTTTCTCTGACAGCAAATTGTACAAAAAATTGTTCATTAATGGTGAAAAGCCACAAGCGTGGAGTTTATCTGAAAGAACTTCAACAGATACTGAATCAAAAGCCCCCTTTATGTCCAAGAATACAGAAGCCATTTGCTCTTTTTTAGCAAAAGCTAACTGAATATCTGTGGAAAGCAACGCGAGACAGTCGTTCGTTCCCTTACCCCTACGGAATCCATATTGAGTATCTGAAAGCAGGTTGTTCGTCTCAACCCATTTGTCCAGACGGAAAAGGATCACTTTCTCCAACAACTTTCGAATACAAGATAACATCGCGAGGGGTCGATAGGAGTTGTGGTCGGACGCGGGCTTACCAGGTTTTTGAATGGCAATAACTCTCACCCGCCTCTAATCATCCGGTACAATGTTGAGCTCCAGAAACTGATTGAACAAGTTCAACATGCGCCTCTTCACGACGTCTGGAAGGTTCTTAAGCAAGTTGACCTTGATTCTATCAGCTCCTGGAGCCGTATTGCCACACGAAAGGAGCGCGAGAGAGAGTTCTACCTTTGGAAAAGGTTGGCTGATCTCATCTATCGAATTCGTTCTTTTGCGAGGAATGATCCGTGCCGGCACAGAATCTGGACAAACTTTTCGCGCGAACTTGAGAATTCATTGGTCCGAGTACTCCTCGCTCTCGTTGTTCGTAGTTCGGTTACGCAACCTTCGCGCCGTGTTCCAAAGAGTACTCATCGACGTCTCGCGCGATAGCCCGTCCACGAATCTTCGCCAGTATCCGCGTTTCGAGGCCTTGATAAGGCTCATAAGTTCGCGTTCGAGAGCCGTGTATACTTCAAAGTGCTCGGGTGTTCCACGTCTACGGAAAACTTTAAACGCGTCGGACTTTTTACGGTAAACCTCGGTGCATTGCTGATCCCACCATGGAGAAGGAGGTTTCCTGCGAGATGACGTCCCTGGAACTGGTCGAGTTTGAGCTTGAAGCGCGCTGTCTAAGATCAGGTTGGAGAGGAAGTTATACTCTTCCAGCGGTGAAAGCCTTTCTACCGTCGTTACGGCTTCATCTACTGCTGTCCTAATCTTTGTCCAATCGATGTGACGGGTAAGATCATACGTGACGTTAACAGATTTCGACGGATTGAACCCGGTGGCAACCGAAATTTTTATGGGCAAGTGATCACTACCGTGGGGATCTTGAATCACATTCCATGTGCAATCCAACGATAATGAATTCGAACAAAGTGTTAGGTCTAATCTACTGCCAACTGAGGATGTACCAGCCAAACGTGTTACTTCTCCCTTGTTAAGTACTGTCATATTGAAGTTGTCACAGAGGTCATATATTAGGGAAGACCGGTTGTCATCGTACAGTTCTCCCCAGCCTGTACCGTGAGAGTTAAAATCTCCCATGACCAACCGCGGAGCAGGAAGAACCGAACAAACATCTGAGAGTTGTTTTCGGTTAATGGAGGCTCTTGGAGGAATATAAACGGAAGCAATGCAAAGGCTTTTATTTTTAATAACAGCCTGACATTCGACAACTTCAATACCTGGAATAGGAGGAAAATTCACTCTATAGAAGGAGAAGCACTTTTTGATCCCCAAAAGTACTCCCCCTCCACGCGAATCCTCACGATCAAGACGAATAATTTTGAAATCATGAATCGGAAGATTGATTTCGGAAGAGAGCCATGTTTCACAAAGAGCGAATGCATCACAACCGGTAGTGTGAGCTAAAAATTTAAAAGATTCCAATTTAGGAATCAAACTTCGACAATTCCACTGTAGAACAGTGATCAAATCCCCGACCTCATTTGGAAAATTATCCATCGAAGGAAATGATAGCTGCAAGGAGGGGCCACTTAATTGTCAATTTCTTCAAAAAAGTCTTCACTGTTGGAAGCATTGCCAAAACAATGCTTTTGAGAGGGTCAGAAATTTCGAGGTACTTAAAGATACCTTCGGCAATGTCATCAAATGAGAACTTCTGTTCTTAAAATTGGGGCTTCAGGGGTTTTGGATGTCCCCGGGAGAGATGGAAAGTCCTGGCTGTAGTTAGTACTACGAAAACCAGGTGGACTAGGATTTTCCTTTTTTCCACCTCTCCTTGAATTGGGCAAGCTGGTTTTGGGCTCCGGTTCAGCAACTTTCCGTGGGCGGACGCGTCTTCGCTTCCGTGAAGCACCTTCCGGAAAGCTGAACGATGTTCCCTCTTCAGCCGAATCAAAGTCAGACTCGTCATCTGACAGAGGAGCAAAGGGATTTGTATTGGCATCGGGTGATGGTGAGGCTTTTTTAACCATTTCAGCAAATGATTGCCTGGAACGCTGTTTCAGCGAGCGTTCTAATTTTTCCCCGCGTTGTTTGTACGCCGGGCACGATGAGAGAGCATGAGGAGGAGTTCCTTTACAAAAAGCGCATTTAGGTGTGCTGTCTGCGCACGCGCCATCCTCATGCTTCTCCCCGCAGTTGGAGCAGCGCGCCTTATTGCCGCAATGGGAGGTCGTATGTCCCATCTGCTTGCACTTTTCGCAGATCATGACCCGAGGTACAAACAACCGCACAGGTAGTCGAAGTTTTCCCAACTCGACGTATTGAGGGAGGGCTGAACCAGAAAAAGTCACACGAAACGAGTCTGAGGGGGTAAATTTCTTTTCACCCTTAGTGATCGATACGGTGCCTAGTTTTCGCACATCGAGTATCTTGACTGAAGGAAGCAGAGGGTTCTTGAATCGACCAACCCCCTGCTTCAACAGGATCTCAGGAGTCACACTCGCTTCGGAGACCACACCTTCTATTTCAAAACCTCGAGCTGGGATGTACACTAAATACTCCAGTGTAAGAAATTGAGAGACAGCAATTTCGTTAGCTTGTTTAAGGCTGGACACAACGACTTTTAATTTATTGTGTCTCACCTTAATTATCTCGGTCACAGCCGAGAATCGTTTCGTCAGATCGTTTGAAATCTGGTAAATGTTGAGAGGTTTCGTTTTGGGCCGAAAATAGACAACCCAAGGACCAGATGAACTATCTGGATAAGCACGCGATCGGGTAGCTTTGAGAGCTACCCCATCATTTTGCGCCATAGATGATTCATCTTCCGATAAATCATCCATGGCTCGCTTGTGGGAGCTTATGGCGCTCAACCACTAACGTAATTATCTACAATCAATCACAGATACACAAATTAAACCTAAGCACACACACTCACACACTCTCAGTCACTCTCCACACTCACACACACACACACAAGAGCGAGAAACAAAAACTTATCTTATATACTAATAAATAACTTATTTTATATGTATCACTGATCTACTGCAGACGGGCGACGAATATGCTGCTGCTGCCGAGCGACGGTGAGTGGCCGCGTGTACCGTCTAGGCGTGGAGCTGAACGATGATGATGATGTTGTTGGTCGGTGGTGGTTAGCAGATGAACGATTGCACGCTACACACAATGGACTGCTGGTGTGCGTTCCGTATAGATGCGGAGAAAAATGGCTTTTAGATCGGGGCAATATTGCTAATTGCAATTAATGACGTTGTTGCCCTGCTAGATCACACAACGTTTTCTTCTTCAGAAACGGAATTTCACTCGCGATCGAGAAAAACTAAATGAAACTGACTTGTCTTGCAATAACACCTAGTGAAAAACTTCCAAAGCTACGGAGAGCGGATCGAACGAACTGTACCGTTCGCTTGTTCACTGGGCAAAAAAAA
>JASCZW010001163.1:0-26610 GCA_034211315.2 Aedes japonicus
TTAGAGACCAAAACAAAAACAAATATTGTTGTACCGAAAAGCGCAAGAATGTATAGCAAGGTACAAGCTGCAAGGTGTACTTCAGACCAAGAGGCTCTACAACAGTGAACCAATTTCTAATCGCTAGTTTCACATTGATTGTTACAACAATCTAGTTCCGTGAACTTAATTTGTCGTGCAAGTACTACCGCGGTGTTGCAACAGTTATACCCCAAGTACGCCGATGCGTTCATAGATTCAAATGTAAGGATCTCGACGGTGCATGCCATTCTGTGACTGGAACTGAATGTGAAGCCGGTGTTCCTGATGGCCAGGAAGATTCCATTCAATTTGAAGAAGGTAGCGGAAGACAAACTGGACAACTTGGTTGCTTAACGAGTGCTTAGGAAGGTGGATCAAAGTAAATGGGCGACGCCGAGCGTTTCGGTAAAGAAGTCGGAGAATCGTGTGAGAATCTGCGGTGGTTATAAGCAAATCGTCAATCCGTTGGTGGCACCCGTTGCCCTCCGTGGTTGAACTTTTGCGTCACTTACAGGAGGCGACACATTCTCCAAAATCGTCAGTAGTTCTGGAATATCGAGAAATACTGACTCTTAGTACACATCGAAGATTGTACCGCTTAAATCGTATGTATGTATCGTGTCAATGGCTCCGGCGATATGGCGGCGTCAAATCGAAATTATTCTATAAGACAATCCGAGTGTTTGCGTATTTCTGGACGACAGCAAGATTACGGGACCAAACGATGAGGTCCACCTACATCATTTGAAAGAGGTTCCACATAGTCTGAGCTACCATGGCATACGAGCCAACAAGAAAAGTGCGACTTGTTTGCTGACTATATCGAGTATTGAGGATACGAGATCAACCGAAACGGCATCCACTAGATCAGAAAGATGGTGTAGGGGATTCAAGAGATGTGGAGACCGGGATCGAAGGACGAGTTGCGGTCGTTTGTCGTACCCTGCTGGAGTATCCTGATGTGCACCAGATAAACTTTGGCCTTAAACACTTCTTCAGTACTTGTACGGCCGTTGTTACTCACTGATAAGCAAGCTATTACGACGATCTTCGGTAAGCATAGAGGCCTGCTAGTGATGTGTGCTTTACGAATGCAGCAATACGCTACTTATCTGCAGTCATTCGATTATGAGGTTTCTGTTTTGAAGATCTGTGGACCATACTAATGTAGACGGGATGTCAATGATTCCGTTGAAGCAAAGCAATCCGGAGAACATTATCGAAGAGTCGTCAAGATGAACCAAATTGAAACGCTTCTGTTGACAGCAGATGAGTTATCGCATGCAACGGCAGATGGCAAGTCTATGAGTTTTAGCGGATTGATGCATGCACAAACGGTTGATGCCAAGGAGCAAAGCGAATTTTCTCTTCAACGAGGATGCTTGCTCCGTGCTATTCAAGTCTTGCTGTGCTGTAGAGTTGAGTTCCGGAGGATCTTCATTCCACCAATTTCGGCGTTACAAGAACTAAGTCTCTTGGCAGAGGATACTGCTGGTGGGTCGGGATGGACAAAGAGATTAAGGAGATGATTGCAAATTGTGTTGAATATCTGCCTGTTCAAAGGTGAAGCCGTAATGCTGGGATACTGTTATGGAACCGTTCCAGAGAGTGCATGCTGATTTCACATGACCGTTCATGGACACCTTTGTAAGTCTCTACTACCAACTTGGTAGAGCACTTGTGAGATTCCCTGGATGAAAAGCCTCAGGGTCAGCTTATCGAATGCAAGTCGCGGGGCAGGGAACGATCGCACGCGATACACAAAATACTCTACAAGCACTGCACTTTATCAAATCATCGCTTTATTTATTTTTCCTGCTTTTATTCTCCCTTCTTAATTCTTTCTGCATTCCTTAATTTTCCCACTTTCTTACAGTCTAATTTTGTCGTTTCTTCGGGGCCCCTCGCAGCACTACCACCAGTTAGCCTTCGTTGTCGACTGCCTCCTTACCGCTGGACTCGTTATCCTTGATGGCGATGTGAGAACCGTCCTGCGCGCGGTTTACTGATAGAACGAGGTGGCGATAGCGATCGCAAATGTACACGTCCTGGGTAGCCCATAAGCGTAGTACGTGCTTGGCCACCGGTAGTAGCCGCTACTAATTGGGGGACCGTGTAGCCTGCCGGTACGTCTACCGGAACATTATACTAAAGACAACGGGGTCCTATTATCTGCATTGTCCGATATATCCGTCGCTCACGTTCTTTCTTTCACTCTCGTATTTCTGTATTGTAATCTTAGACTTCCAAACTATAAACTTGGCTGTTATCTGTAAGTATTAGCCACCTCAATCGGGAGCGCCTCTGAAACTCCTAGACTATAATGGCCTCAGGGTCGGCACGCTCACCGGACAATGTTCCACGAAGCAGGGAATAATCGCACTGATTAGCATAAAAACTCCTCGAGCACTTCACATTCACTATTTGAATGTATCTCCCACTCTTTCTCCCACTTTCTTAATTTCTATCTGACCTTCTTGCTGTTCTTCGGGGCCCCTTGCAATTTCACCACCACGTATCCACGTAGACTGCTGCTCTCGGCGGCTGGTTTTCCTACTGGTTCGGATTTCCAGTTCCGACGATGCGCGTTCGCTCTTTCGGATGTTGTAGGAATGGCGATGACTTCTCCTTACTGCCGTCCTGGGCTACCGAGTATATAGACGGAATGATGGATGGTGTGATGCCCTTGGAACGGTGCAGGCTTCCGGTACGTCTACCGGGGATTCCAGGGACTCTACAAAAATACAGCGGCGTCCTGCTGTTCACTGTTTAACTATACCTGCCATTGTTATTAAAAACGGACGGAAATAACGCGAAAACCTTTAAAATACGCCAACGAGACGTGGACACTTACACCTATTTCTGCCGGGAAATTTACAGTACGTTCCCTCTGTATTCTTTAGTGATCAGAAGCAAAGCAGAATGGTGTTGTTGATCATATAGGAGTCCTGTACAATCTCGCTAATAATGGACGACCGGAGCGGTACGTTTAGATCTTCAAGCAGAAACGCAAATCATTGAAGTGTCCGATGTAGGAGCTGAACGTGGAACATCCTGTTGACTTATAGGAAACTATTCCTCCCTCAACTGGACAGTATCTTTCCAAGCTAACGTTTGGACGGCAGATACTTCCTGGACTTAGTACTACCGAAGAAGTCCAACCAAGATTCAACAGACCTTACCGTGCGAATGTTCAACGATGGAAACCAGGGTCGAGTACGAGACTTCTTAACATCGAATTAATGGCATTTCGGGAGAATCGCACCGAGGTAGGAAAGCTGCGATAGTAAGTGCGACTGGACGATGGAAACCTGTTTGGGAGACACGCTCAGACATCCAGAAGTCGTATAACAGTGTTCAAATTGTATCGTATATTCCTATATTTTAAGTCAAAATCGCAATTAACTGTAACCTTTATTGTATTATGTTTGAGTTAAATCATAAAGAGTGCAAATTTTCGACTTATATACGGTGTGTCATATATTCATCGTACTGTGTCACAAACTAAATCGGATATACAACACTAACCTTCTTAAATGGAATTTGTTATTGTGGGACAAACAAGTCACGACCAACAGATTAGGCAGCGGAGTTACCAGAAGGATCACTACCGACGGAAACTAGACGGACAACCCGGGGTACTTTCGGATACCGCGCAAAGTAGAAGCAAACACCAGCTATACGTTTAACACTCTATTATCGGACGTATACAAAGGTGGACTGGGGAATAATGTATTAACACTCTCTATCACGCGCCGCCCATAGACATGGGGACAGATGTCGTACTGCCGACAGTTATTACATATTCAATCGCATACGATATCAAATCAACTCGTTTAACACCTACACCTACCGCAAACAATCACAAATTTATTTTAGTTTTAGAAACAGTATCGAACATTCCAGAATTTCACGTAGTTCCGGATATATTCACGGGAGCCGTGGGGTAAGTACCCTTCCCGAAATGCTTACCAGGATCAAAACGGTACCACAGCATGACTTGCGACACCTCAAACTTCATGATCTTGCAAAACAAAACCATTGGTGGTCATTCTGGAAATATTCGACCATTGTGGCCACTCCTGGGAGCCCTCCGAGAACCGAGTTCCACCGGGAAAGTGGCCAGATTATAAACGGTACCAGAACATGGCATGCGACACCTCAAACTTCATGATTTCGCAAAACAAGACCAGGTGCGGTCATTCTAGAAATATTCGGCTATTGTGGCCACTCCTGGAATCCCTCCGGGAGCCGGGTTCCACTGGAAAAGTGGCCAGATTATAAACGGTACCAGAACATGGCTTGTGATACCTCAACCCACATGTTTTTTCAAAACAAGACCAGGTGTGGTCATTCTAGAAATATTGGGCTATTATGGCCACTCCTGGAAGCCCTCCGAGAATTGGATTCCACCTGGAAAGTAGCCAGATTATGAACTGTACTAAAACATGGCTTGCGACACCTCAAACTTCATGATTTCACGAAACAAGACCATATGTGGTCATTCTGGAAATATTCGGCCATTGTGGCCACTCTTGATAGCCTTCCAGGAACCAGGTTCCGCAAAGAAAGAGGCCAGATTTTGAACGGTACAAGAACATGGCTTACAATACCTCAAACTTCATGATTTTGCAAAACAAGACCATGTGTGTTCATTCTGGAAATATTGTGGCCACTCCTAGAAGCCGTCCGGGAACCGGGTTCCACAAAAAAAGTGGCCAAATTTGGAATGGTACCAAAACATGGCTTGCGACACCTCAAACTTCATGATTTTGCAAAATAAGACCAGTGGTGGTTATTTTGGATGTACACTAGAGTTATGGCCACTCGCGGTAGCGTTCCTAGAATCGTGTTCCTCCTATAAAGTATCCTGATTGGTATCGGGCACCGAAACATGACTTGCGACACATCAAACAAGACCATTTGTGGTCTGAAAATAATTTGCCATAGTGGCCACTCCTGTCAGCGTTCCGGAAACTCGCTTTCACGGGAAAGTGACCAAATTCGGACGGTATCATTATGACCTGCACATCCTACAAATCCTATTCCGTTGGGAAAGGCCATTACATTTAGAAATAAACGTAAGACGTCGTTTTGTAAGATATAAGAAATTTTGAACAAATGCAGCATTAGATATTCATGGATTTTCAAAATAACTAAAACATAATCTATGTTGCTTCATACAAAAAGTTGTTCAAAATGTATTTTATGGTCAAAAAGGTCTTTTGCCCCGGGGGTGCTTATTACCCCAGAATCCCCTACGTTATTCTCCCCCGAAGAAAAGAAATGTCCGACTCCAAGGCGCTAACCAAAGGATTCATAATATACTACCAAACGTTCCACACGCACACACACAAACCCAAGTATGTATAATCATAATTTACATACGCGTCAATAGTTTGGTTATAGGCAGAGTTCTGTTTTTTTCAATAATTAAAAATTCGTAGTTATAATATGAGTGATTATGATTCGGATGCTTCAAGTATTATCGACCCAAACTCGGTCGGTGTGGAAAATGATGTTGATGATGAATGGATAGAAGAAAATCCTTTTAGTTCGGAAGAAGAGGATAACGGCGAAGAAACATACGTGTCGAAGTGTGGCGGTATTCGATGGAGCACTAATCGTCTGAATGCAGTAAAATCGCATCTCACTAATGGTGTACGAAAATTTAATTTGGATTTGAATACAATCAAAACCCCACTGGACGCGTTCATCTTGTTCTTAGATGATTCTATTTTTCATATAATTTTTCAATTCACCAATGCGGAAGGAAGTCATGATTCTGACTTCGGAATCATTGACAGAAAAGTGCTTCTTGCCTGGATAAGTATTTTGATTCGCCGGAAAAATAAAACATGACTCGAAAACACATGTTCTGGAGTTGTGATCATCGGACAACGTGACCACTCGTGTGTTCTATTCGGCCGTCATGTCCCGAATTCGGTTTGTTTCATGTCTAAAGAAACTCACCTAAGGTGTGGCCCATTAAGTATTGGAACAAACATTTTTGTGTTCCGTATAACAATACATAACAACATCAGAAGTTTATTGTCGCTGTACAGCTCAAACGTGTTTCACAGAAGAAGAAAGAAGAAAAATAATTGTGCGAAATCATTTGAAAACCCTCCGTGGTCTGGTCCAAAACTTGCGAAAGTATTACGTTTTCCTCGAAATACCGTGTGGCGTATATTGGAAAAGTACAGTAGCCACAATGGCCGAATATTTCCAGAATGACCACCACTGGTTTTGTTTTGGGAAATCATGAAGTTTAAGGTGTCGCAAATTATGTTCTGGTACCGTTCAAAATCTGGCCACTTTCCCGATGGAACACGGTTCCCGGAAGGTGACCAGGAGTGGCCACAATGGCCAAATATTTGTAGAATGACAACCAATGGTATTGTTTCGAAAAATCATGAAGTTTGAGGTGTCGCAAGCCATGTTTAGATACCGTTCAATATCCGCCCACTTTCCCGGTGGAACCCAGTTCCTCGAGGGCTATCTGGGGTGGCCATATTGGCCGAATATTTCCAAAATCACCGCAAATGTTCTTGTTTCGTGAAATCACGAAGTTTGAGGTGTCACAAGCCATATTCTGGTACCGTTCAAAATCTGGCCACTTTCCCGGTGGAACCCGGCTCCCGGAATGCGATCAGGAGTGGCCACAATGACCAAATATTTTCAGAATGACAACCAAAAGTGTTGTTTTAACAAATCATGAAGTTTGAGGTGTCACAAGCCATATTCTGGTACCGTTCAAAATCTGCCTACTTTCCTGGTGGAATCCGGTTCCCCGAGGGTTATCAGAAGTGGCCATATTGGCCGAATATTTCCAAAATCACCACCACTGGTCTTGTTTCGCAAAATCATGAAGTTTGAGGTATCGCAACTCATGTTTTGGCACTGTTTTGATCCTGGTCAATGTTTCGGGAAAGGTACTTACCCCACGGTTCCCCTGAATGTATCTTAAACTACGTAAAATTCCAGAATGACCGATACTTTATCAAAAATTAGAATAAATTTGTGATCGTTTGCAAAAGATTGCACCCAAGTTCGTTAAGATTTCGCAGAATGACAGGCAAATGAAAATCTAGATTTTTGCTAAAAGAGGGGTCAGGCATGTAGGTGTTAAGAAAACAATTGAATTTGCACGTATATGGCCTCCACTTTTGCATGTATAAGCCATATTTTTGCATTCTATACGATTTGTTTACTTACATATATGTTTGTATATCATAAAAACAACTTTCAATATACGTGCATTTTGAGTAGGAGTAGGAGAAAACTTGTTACCACGCTGAATTCCAGTAATTGACGCCGAAACGGATACGTTCATTCCACACGTTCCTGCCACTGCAACTGAAAACACCGATGGTGGGCCAAATAGGAGAGAAGATCGTACGCAGCACCTTCCGTTCTAAGACACCAAGGGCGCGTTGGTCCTCCTCTAGCAGTGTCCATGTTTCGTGGCGGTAGAGAACTACCGGTGTAATTAATGTCTTGTGGATGGTCAACTGTGTGGTTCGGCGAACTTTGTTCGATCTTAGCATCCTTCGGAGTCCAAAGTAGGCACGATTGTCAGCCATAATGTTTGTGTTTGAGCCAATGAGCCCAGATACACGAATTCGTCTACTACCCCGATTCCATCACCGTCGATCTGAACTCGTGGTAGGAGGCTAACATTGTCTTCTCGAGAGCCTCTTCCTTTCATGCATTTTGTTTTAAACAAGCATTAATGACAAGCCCGATCCTACCAGCTTCAGCCTTAAGTCTGATGTACGTATCCGCCATCGTCTCAAAGTTACGTGCTACGATACCAACGTCGTCGGCGAAGCCAAATAGTTGGAGAGACCTCCTGAAGATCGTGCCACTCGTATGGCACAAAGTTCATGCATCGTTGGGCGTTATCGTTCGATACGGCATGCAGGCTGTTAGGTCGATCTGGATACAGCCTCCCGTCCTACCTGAGCATTCATGTCGCCAATGACGTAAAAAGTAGCCGCATGATGCTCGCTTTTCCATTCCTTCTATCCTGTCCAGCAAACCTACTGCAGTGCAACGACTTCGAAGTTACGTGATTGAAGTTAGTCGTAGATAATCCTATCGTAGCCAGGGAAGCAGAACCATTTTCAGTTCCATGTTCCGAGTTTAAAATCGATTGTTCCGGTCCGTAATAACTTCTGTATTATTTGTAACATTGATTTTTTTAAAGGGCGGCTTGTTGGGCCTTCTCCAACCCCCTGTCTCGCCGGAGGAGCATCGTTCACTGTACTGTTAGGGTCCCACGCAGGCACGAGGACGATGATTAGCCACTCCTAACATGGAGAACAGACGCTGTTTTGAGCCGCCCCTGGCATGGAGTACAGACGCTCAGATAGACTGCACCCTTCGAAGAGAGCAGCCTTCTTTCTTTGGCAGCATATGACCAAGGTCCCACCGGGGTTGGTTACCCGATCTTTCCAAAGGTTACTCATACCCCAGTTGGCACCACGGGGAGGTAGGGATAGGAATTACTGGACAAGAGGTTAAGGATCGTAGTAGGATCTGTTTTATACCTGGTACGCGAAGTACCAACGGTACGCATTTCCAGTCCTTAACCAACCACCAACCAACTTGGTGTGAGTGAATCAATCTTTCTTTTAAACGACCGCTCTCACGTGCTCTGATATGTCTTCACCCACGTGCTCTCGCCTGAGATCGCGTCCGCGTACACTTGTGCGAGGACGCGCCCGTCTTCGTATGTGATTCGCTGGTGCGGTTGATAGTGAAAACATCGTCGAAGATGTAGAAAATGCCCGAAAAATGGAAGCCGGAAGAAACATTCTTTTTTCTTTCTTTGTTATATAGCGTTAAAGCGATTTGCAATCACTGCTGAATATTAGCAGAAAGTAGAATGAGCTCTCGTTGAGGTAGGAAGGGTGTGGAAAAAATAAAATCTATCTGTACCACACTGAAGATATGGACATCACTGCTGGGACTACCAAGTGCTTTTAATTTTTTATTTTTTTGTTTGTTTCTTGATAATCGAAATCTTCATCCTCGGGCCTCGGGCTAGTCATAGTAAAATATTGTATTCGAAAAAAAATCCAACACTTTCTTTTGTGTAAAACCTTTTATTGCATGGGGAAAAATTGATGAAATTTTTGGTTAAACCAGTTTAGAGTGTAATATTTACATCTGTCAAGAGATTATTCCAAGCAAACAGTACTTCGACGAAAAATTATGTGCGCGGTCGAGGAAAATCACATTAAAGATAATAAAACCACTTTGCAACAAGTGTGCTGCTATGATAGGCCAGTCCTGGATTACGAAACAGTGACATCGACAAATCGACCGTGTGGTGCAAGGAGACCCAGACAACCCAGACGACCCAGCGACGAACTAGCAGTGGACAAAAGCGAAGACGTCCGACCCCGTGAACGCAAGGAAGGTGAGGGATTACTTAAAACGCAATCCAAACCATTCGATTCGGGACTAGACCAAGAAGATCAATTTTCCCGTCTGGTTCGTCCAGCAGGCAGTGAAGGGGGTCGTGCTTTATCTTTTCAAGGTGAACAAGACGCCAGACCGATAAACAGAATACGCTGACCAAATCCCGCGCTGGGAAGCTTTACCGTGTGTGGTTGGTGCCGCTGAAATGCATCGGCATGGAATTTTTCGTCGGCAGTCCCGCCTGGATGTTCCGGAAGAAGAATTTCGACAAATTTACCAAGAATTAAAGGGTGTTTCGATCAAAATTTGGTCGACCTAGACTAGCACACCCCTCATTTTGAAGATGTGTGCGTGTAGCATCATGCCTCTATTTTGATTTTGAGATTAGCACTTCAGTTATCAAGATGTTGTCGAAGGAAGAGGAGCAACGCATCAAAATTTTGCACGTTCGCCATGAAAATCCGTTCGGGGGAAATCGAAAGCCGGAGCCCACAGCGACGACAAAAAGAGTTGCCCGCTGTTTCGTGCGGAACCTCAACCTCTACGTCCGAGATGTCGCGAAGAAGCTGGGAGTGGCGCCTTCAACCGTGGATAGAGCTAAGAAACGAGTGGAACTATCGACTTACAACAAAGTGGTGACTTCAAATCGCGACGATAAACAAAACACGTCGGCCAAAGCACGATCGCGAAAATTGTCCACGACGATGCTGACGAAATTTGATTGCGTGCCTTACGTCAAGGCAGACTTTAAACAGCATCCTGGACAGGAATTTTACACGGCAACCGGACAGGGAAAAGTGGCAGATATTTTCAAGCACATTAAACTGTCAAAGTTCGCGAAGAAAAATCTGGGTTGGCAGGCCATCTTTAGCTGTGGCTTGAAAAGCAACGTTTACATTGCGGGGGAAAAAGGGCATGGAGTGGTATGCTGCCAACAACGTTCAAGTGGTGCCTAAGGACAAGAACCCTCCCAACACGCCAGAGCTCCACCCAATCGAACAATATTGGACCATCGTCAAGCGGAACTTTAAGAAGACTCAAGAAGACTCCATAACACAGCACAAAATTTTATGGCAGGTGTTAAACGAAAGACCCGGCAATTTGCATTCGGTAAGAAGGAAGCTTAGCTGAATATTTTTCCTGTATTCTGTATTAACTGAACTTGAAAAAGAAAAAAAAATTGACTTATTAACTCGACTCACACACATTACTTTTTGACCAAATTTTGATCCGAAAACCCTTTACTTAATGTGGCGATCAATGGATGCGGCAAATTCAGCAAGCCGAACATAAAGACCAGCACCACCAACGGCCAAATATATAAAGAACACTCAACAAAATCGACACGTTATTTTCACGTAACTTTCACCTGAACACGTAACCAGATTTTCTTTAGTAAAATCAGGTAAATATTACGTGCCTGTGAATTTTACGTGTAAAATCACGTTACATTTACGTGATTTTCACGTAGAATGTGAATTTACGTGGAAATCATGTAGCTCTTACGTGAATTCCACGTGTTAATTACTAGTTTTGGCAGTGGACGAAAATTACGTGCGTTTCAGGTGGATGTAACGTGTTGATTTTTTTTAGTGAAGAATGCCTCCGGAAGCGCCTGATACCCTTCCTCCGGTCCCACGAAGCTGACACTTTGTATTGGCCGTATCTGACCTCAATCCATTACATGAAACCGGCGATGGGGTGGTAAGAAGCCAACGATGTTGTTTTTATGCCGAATGACTAAAGACTCGCCAGAACTTCGCCCAATAGAAACATTCTGGGCAATTATGACGGACAATCTTCGAAACACAGGCAAGGTCTTTAAAAAAGACAAGGATTTGAAGAAAGAGTGGCTGAAAGTATTTAAGAAATATGGCGCAAGTGTTGCACAGGATTTAATAAGTAGCGTTAAATTTAATGTGTGCGCATTCAGCCTAGAAGCGGAGGTTGAATAAACAAACTTTGCAAAATGCTGCAAAAACATCCAACTTAAAATGATTTTTTTGGTGGTCATTTTTTTCTGTTGCATTATTTTCGAGTACAATCTTTACTCAAACAATTTTTAAGGGGTTTGTTTATAACTCGTCCAGGGGAGCGAATCGAACGCTTAATTTTGACGTGATCATGCTAACCACTACGGCGGGGTCGACCTTTATCTCCAATATTTTGCAGCTTTTCAAGCTACACATGAGTATCCCATCACTCTAGTTAAAAGATCGTAAGTAGTGCGTTGCATAGCACCTCTAAATGTAATAGAAAGTGCAATAAGCATCTTTTAACTTGGACGATAATAACATAAATCAATCACTATTTATAAAAAAAACACACTCACCTGGCATGCACTCGGTAAAAATGGAAAGACTTTTGAGCGGTCGCTTGTTATACTTGGGCGAGATGCCATCGTAGTTGTAATGAATCATAAGCGCATCCGTGAACAGCCGTTGATATGTATCGCTCAGTGAGGTATCATGCGTTTTCAGCCATTTCAGCAACGTTATCTGGAAAACACAACACAATTATCCCCATTTCCATCACTGACGAAAGAGTTTTCTAGTACAAATTTCTCTCTGGTGACGGAACAGGTCCGTATCCGACGTTCCAGGCAGTCCAATTCCTCGACCGTTTCCAAAGGAAAGCGCATACCTTCGATTGCGTTCGTTATAAACTTGGGCCGGGGCGTAGTCTTCACTGGCAGTAAAGGTTCACTCATAGTCATGGCTGAAACTGAAGACAGATATGTAAACGTTAGCAAGGAACTGATAGATATGAGGACTATGTTAAGCTACTCTTTAAGATAGCAAACTATTGTTTTCAAAGTCCGTACCTTCCGCATCGTCTATAACCGAGAAATCCGATGATTTCCGTTCATCCAATGCACTGGTTTCCAGAACATTTCCGTTGCATTCCTCTTGCTGTTCGTTGCCTACGTCATCCTTCGCGGGAATCAAAACACCCCCTGGCAGTTCACTGTTACTGATCACGGTAACATTTGCCCCGTCACTGCTGCTGCTAGTGACTATCACATCTTTTTCGGCTTGGTCCTCCTTGGCTTCCCCCAATTGCTTATCGTCGTCCGGTGGCTCTCGGTCTTTGTTTTCATCGTGGCCATCCATCGGACCGTTGCCGTTGAACTGCTGCGGTTTGAGGCCACCGCTCACAAGCCTTGATTTATGCATTTTGTTGAACCTATAGATTTCGTTACTTCGCAAACATTTCGCCCTGAATACCAAGAACTCGTCCAACTTGAGGGCACAGTCCTCGCAAATCGGCGACGGGAAGTCAAAGTCCTTGGAGAGCTGTGGAAAGAAGGGGCAAATAGAACAATAAATGGTCTAATTAGCATGTGCTGAGGGTCGGTACCATAATTGCAGTGCATTCGAATATTTTATCCACGAGGGTATCGGTCGTTTCCTTGTTCTCGCATTCGAAAATTGATTGGACAATCGCCTTGTCCGAAAGGCAGAGACGACATTTGCTCTCCAGGTTCGGTATAAGATGCTTTCTGTGAAATGTTAGTCAAAAATGTATTTTGATGATTTTCAAGCAGCAAACGGAGAGGAGAATACTTGAACACATTTCTGATCTTGGCCATTGGTCATTGGTTGATTTTGGAGTGTGCAATTCGGTTGCAGCCACTGGTGGTGAAAATCAGCTAAATTTAATTCTACTTAAGTTCTACTTTTCACATCAATTAATTTAGAGAAGATGTTATCTATGGTAATCAGATTGCGTTGTTTTTTTTTCTTCTCAATACAAGTGACAGTATGCTACAAGATTGACGTGATACTACAAGGATATCATGTGTTTGTAGCAACAACTGCTGCTTTTCTCGGGTCGCGCATGTCCTTTCGCGGGGCATCGGCCCAAGCACCGTCGTAGTTTTACCACTGTTGAAGGAAGGAATTTGTTGAAATAAAGAACGAAGAAAGTTTTGCAAAAAGCTCAATATTTATTCAGCAACACAACGGAACTGGAATCCAACTGTTACAACGCACAACTTGGGTAGGATTGCCGTGTTAATTTAGTTTGACGGTGGTCTACTTTGGCCGGCACACAACGAAATTGCTGCATAACGAATCGAGCATTTTGTGGTCCATTTTTGGCACATCCCGCTCCACAGTAGGTTCCACGGATTGGTTTTTTACGGTATGGCGAAAATTTCTTTTTCGGTGGTTTAGTCATGGCGGATTTACAAGCTTGAAATTTTGAATGTTCCTGCTTCCAGATGCGGAAGTAATCGTACCGTAGCAAACAGGGTAGAAATGGCGCACCATGCTGTTGATGGGAGAGAAAATTAATGGAAGTTGTTTTCAACTGTAATTTGAATCATACCCCTTCGTATGATGGTCGAAACGGGTGTTTTCTCAAAGCATCCGGATGTGATACAATATTGTCGACAGGACGCAGCAAATAGGCTTTTGTCCACTTGTACTTATGCGGTGGGAGACCGACTAAAGCCATTTTTATGTAATTTCAGTTATTTTTTGCTGAGCTGAATGACAGTTAATACATGTTCTAAAAAGCCTACTTTGATTTTCGGGTAGTGAACGGTTGTTGTGAGTGAGCTTTGTTTTCAAGAGGTATTCTAAACATAGCTGTCAGATCACTGTTAGAATGACGCCAACATGTTTTAGATTTTAAAGTTCTAGTACACCGTGTCCAATATATTCTCATACACTTTTTCCTTGCATAGATCATTGCACGGAATGTATTAACCCCACTTTTTTGACAGTTCAGGGAGCTGGTTTACAAGGTGTTAGAATTTGAACCGCTCAAACGAAATTTGTCATTGCCTTTTTTTGGATTTTGTACGATAAGATCCAAGAAATTATGTAAACATAAGCACTGGTGTCTGTTTTCCTGCAATTTTACTTCAATAGTAATAATCTAGAGCACAAAATCTCAAACCAATCTTATCGAAAATATTCTAAGTCCACGTAAACAAGCTCCCCCAACTGTCAAAACTGCATTGATGACGCCATCGGGCAATGATTTATTGGTGTCGTGCAACTACTCAACGTGCTTCACGTATGTGTTGTTTTAGTTTTGCATTATGTTTATACAGGTGCTTTTAGGTTATGTCCGATTGTTTTTATTCGGTGTTTATCTTTTACCAGCGATGAAGGAGTTTCGTGCTGTGGTGATAAAAAAGTTTTTGAAAGGTGAGCGCCCGGGCTAGATTTTGAGAAATTTGAAAAACCTCGGAGTAAAGCGGGATTTTGTGTACCAAGCCATCCGAAGGTGCCGTGACACCTGCTCGTTGGATGACCAGAAGAGATCCGGTCGTAATCGTACGGTGCGTAAATCATAGCGCTCTGTATGTAAAATGGCCGCAGATCTGAATGTTTCGAGATCGTCAATGCATGCAAAATGACCTCGGATTCCTAGCTTTCAAGAAACGTAAGGTTCACGGAGTTTCGGAACCTGCCAAGCAGAAACGACTCGAAAGAGCAAGTCTGCTTTTGTCGCGACACGGTGGGGAAGAATTTATCTTTTCCGACGAAAAGTGATTCGTCTTACAACAATCCTACAATGTCCCGAACCGATAGATTGTGGGCTCTTTCTTCAAGAACTGTTCCAGAGAGTGATAGGAATATTCCACGGTTCCAAAGTGCTGCGTCGGTAATGGTTTGGGGAGGAATTTGCCAGCGAGGAAAATTACCACTGGTTTTCATCGAAAAAGGCGTTAAAGTGAATGCCGTATATTATAAAGAGGAAGTGTTGGAAAAATTTGTCAAGCCATATTTACAAAAGGTGTTAGCCCAACAAACATCGGTGTTGAATTAGAGCTTGTTCAAACAAATTTGGAGAAGCTATTCAGCTATTCTAGAAGAAACAGCTGAATAGCTTCTCCAAATTTGCTTGAACAAGCTCTAATTCAACACCGATGTTTGTTGGGAGGAGATGATCACAATGTGTTTCAGCAGGACAGAGCACCATCGCATACTGCAAATCTCGTTCAGGACTGGTGTCGAGAAAATTTGACCGACTTTTTGGACAAGAATGAATGGGAGTATTTCGCATGGCCATACATGCAGGCAAAGGTAAATGACCCCAGGGCGTCTAATATGAACCAATTCAAAACCGAAATCATACGAATTTGGGACGAAATACCGATGGAAGTCGTGCGCACCGCCTGTGACGGTTTCGAAAAACATCTGGAGTTGGTCAAGAAGGTGGTGTTATTCCAAAACATATGCAGTGGTTGATCAGTATTTCATTGTAATATAATGGATAAAGTTATCAATACAATCTGGATTATCGATTTGAAATAAATAGAGTGTTATTTTGTATGAGAATATATTGGACACGGTGTAAATATGCGTTTTGATGTTTTGGTATGGAGGAATATGCTGATACCGTTACCCGTTACCAATCAGACTAACGGAAGGTCCATTAATTATGTCACGCAACGATCCATACAAAAAAATTTGAAGGTGCATACAAAAAACGTGACAATTGGGTTATGAAAAGTCAATTTTTGCGTGACGTAATTAATGGACGTTCCCTAAGGCCGGCGCGGCCTCTCTGTACACAGAAGTTGTCTCCATTCTATTCGGTCCATGGCTGTCACTTGCCAGCCTCGCTGTCTGCGGAGGGTCTGCAGGTCGCCTTCTACTTGATCGATCCACCTTGCTCGTTGCGCGCCTCTTCTTCTTGTACCTGTCGGTTCGTTTTCGAGAACCATTTTCACAGGGCTGTCGTCCGACATTCTTACGACATGCCCAGCCCATCGAAGTCGAGCGATTTTAGCGATGTGTCCGATGGGAGGTTCTCCCAGCAACTGGTGCAACTTGTGGTTCATTCGCCTCATCCACGTTCCGTCTTCCATCTGCACTCCACCGTAGATGGTACGCAGTACCTTCCGTTCAAAGACTCCAAGGGCGCGTTGGTTCTCCACTAGCAACATCCATGTTTCGTGGCCGTAGAGAACTACCGGTCTAATTAATGTCTTGTAGATGGTCAACTTTGTGGTTCGGCGAACTGTTCGATCTTAGCGTCCTTCGGAGTCCAAAGTAGGCACGATTGCCAGCCATAATGCGCCTTTTTATTTCCCTGTTGGTGTCGTTATCGGCGATCACCAATGAGCCCAGATACACGAATTGGTCTACTACCTCGATTTCATCACCATCGATCTGAACTCGTGCTAGGAGGCTAAAATTGTCTTCTCGTGAGCCTCTTTCCTTCATGTATTTTGTTTTCAACGCATTAATCACAATCCCAATCCTACTAGCTTCAGCCTTAAGTCTGATGTACGTTTCCGCCATCGTCTCAAAGTTACGTGCTAGATATCAACTGTCGTCGTGACGAAGTCAAATAGCTGGACAGACTTCCTGAAGACTGTGCCACTCGTGTTTATCCCAGCTCGAATCACACCTCGAGTGCAATGTTAAACAACAAACACGACAATCCATCGCCTTGTCAGAAACCTCTCTGATCAGCGGACCGCTGGAGAGCTGTCCTTAATACCGGACGACACATCACTCGATCCATCGTTGCTTTGATCAACCGCGTCAGTTTTTCCGGAAATCCATATTCGTGCATGACGGCTATAGCTGGTCTCGATCGAATGTATCATACGCTGACTGAAACTGATGAAGATTGATGTAAATGTCAGTATTCATGAATGACGGCAGCACCGCCGGAATCGCGAAAATTCAATCGCAGAAAAATCAACAACTCCAGTTTGGTATTGCCCCACGAACTCCTTGCAATTGGTATATGCGGCGCATAGCATTTAAGATCACGCTAATGCACCAACTAACATGTTTAGTTGCCTGCCGTGGCGTTAAGAACTTATAAGCTGCTGGTCGTATACTAAAGCAAGTGAAGCTGAATAAGCAATAAGCAGAATTAAAAAATCGATGACAGTACTTATGCGTAATGTAACACAGCTTTAACACAACATTTAGCTCTAGGTTGGCGTACTTTGAAAAGAAAGCTCTTGTGCGA
The DNA here is from genome assembly GCA_034211315.2 of Aedes japonicus. Lineage (NCBI taxonomy): Eukaryota > Metazoa > Arthropoda > Insecta > Diptera > Culicidae > Aedes > Aedes japonicus. The sequence goes on from JASCZW010001163.1 coordinate 17,407, forward strand.
ACAATCATTTGTCTGCATTGACACAGCCATGGAGGTGTAGCTAAGAAATTGAGTCGTTGAACTTTTGAATGATCATTCTGTGTTCGCTTACACAGTTTTAATTGTTGGCTTTGTAATGGCTTTTCAAAAGCCTTTCGTATTAGAAATTATCCTTAGCCGCTATACCCAGCTAAGTGATTACAGCTGTATAAAAATGGTTTGTATGAAGCACACTGAGCGAAGAGCATCTGAATATCGTATGAGAACTCATTGCCAGATAGACATATGAATTGCCGAAGACATTATCTGGCTAGTTCGTACCCAGCTTCCCTGAAAATGAAAAACGTGTCCTGCCAGACGATACGTGTGAATGGTTTATCGCTCACGCGAAGCAATTTTAATCCGGGATTGCAGACTTAGCGGAACCATCTGCAACCGGAGCCGAGCTACGACACTACGCGAGACTTCCTTACGCGTAATGATTTGATGTCAATCGCAAGTGTACTACGCTAAGAACAAGTGCCCAAGACAGCTTCTAGTAGCAAGACTCAACACGTTGAGATAGACGCTTAAGAAACTTGTTCTACTAGTCAATCGAAAAAATATGTATGTCAAACACAGGTTTACAATACTAATGGACGATATTACGGCAATGTGTACTGTTTGCATTGCAAGCGCAATTAACATTTTAACTAAATGGATTTTGTTGATTATAATGTTTATATAGATGTATATATTTATATATCAACTTAACGTCACGTGCTTTTAGCCAGATTCGAACTTCTGCACCTTTCACCATAAGAACGGTGACTCTATCCTCAGATCCATATCAGCTGTGCTAGTGAATTCCAGTACCCGTATTCAAAGCTGCTCAAACCATATTTTTAGTATCTAATAATGCTGAACAACAGTAATTTTGCGTTTAGCTCACTTCTACCATGGGTGGGCAATGGCCTCGTGGTCCCCGTCGCTGCGGGCACTGTTTGCATTATGTTGCAGAGATTTGCTCAGTGAGAAGCCGTGTACGTGTAGGAAACATTTGCCGGCAGAACGTCATCTGTGAATCATGTGTTACCGAGATTCTTATAATCTAAACATGATCACCATCCATTTTTCGTTGCTATCTGTGCCACGCTCGGATTCATTTGTTATAATTTTTTTAAACGACAATTTCATTTATAACTGTTGTTATAGATTGCTATATTAATCATTGCGCGAAGAGAACGTGATGATTGAGTAACTTCAACTTAAAATTGAGTTGTTTTGATCTTCAAATTAAAATATAAACAAGTTAGGTTTGGAAATACAAGTTAACAATAGCTAATGGTCCTCATTAAATGTTCAAGCATTGTTGATAATATAGATCTATAAGCAAATAACGAATGACGATGTTGTAATTCACGACGTAAACAAACCTGCCAAATATTTTTGTTTAAATTGGAATAAAATATCGAACACCAAAATAATCATTAGTGACTGGATGGGTGAATTCTACCTACATACATCAATTTTTGTATTCACCCAACTGCTAACCTCACTTAACAGAACTCTACGTTGAGTTTTTTTTACTTAATTTTGGGTACTTTTTTCTTAGCGTGTACACTTTCGATTGACATCAATCATTACGCGTGTATAGTCTCGTGGGATTGTGGCTCGGCTCTGGATGCCGAGGTTCATGGTTCGAATCCCGATTGCAACTTTTTTTTTTCATGTGAGGAAAATATTCATACGATCGTCATATGAACTTTTTTCTATTAGGAAATCGTATAAAACTAGCAATAATGTCTATAATGGCAAATTTCCATACAATATTCGAATGAGTTCCTCTCGATTTGTTCGCTCAGTGTACTTATACAACATTTTATACAGCTACAATCACTAAGCTGTATAGCGGCTAAGGTATTTTTAATATAAAGGCTTTTGAAAAGTTATAACAAAGCCAACAATTAAAACTGTGTAAGCGAACACAAAATGATCATTCAAAAGCTTAACCGACTAATTTCTTAGCTACATAAACAAGCTGTGTAAATGCAGACAAACATTGTTCGCATAAGAACTTTCTTTTCAAAGTATGCAACCTAGAGCTTAGTGTTGTGTTAAAGCTGTGTTACATTACGCATAAGTACTGTATCGATTTTTTAATTCTGCTTATTGCTTATTCAGCTTCACTTGCTTTTATACAACTATAAAACAGCTTATAAGTTCTTAACTTCGGCTTAGGCAACTAAAAATGTTAGTTGGGTAGTCTATAAGAGATAAAAGTGTTTGGACGCGCGGAAACAAAAATCTAGTCGAGTGGAAAATTTATAGATTGGCTTTGCAAGTGAAGTGTGGCCAGTGGAAGAGGCTAATCGACTAGCCGGCCAAAAGGAAAACCCGGGTTCGGAAGTGCGGGAATCTAAGTTCAGGGACCATCATCCCGAATCCCTCACGCGGTGCCAGTGTTGGATGCCATCGAACCGGTCCCCAATCCCCTCCGATAGTGTGTCTCGACCGCGTGGAATTGGTGGTACGCGCGTGTCCGACGGTCGTGTGGTAGCCGAAGGTGTGAAGTTGTGCCTCCTTCGTGCTCCTAGCGTGTGGCCGTGGATCCCGGTCCTGAACCGGCCGCTAGAACGGCCCCGCTAGTGCCCGCGAAATTCGAAATCGAACTCCGAAAAGTGTGCCCCGACCAAAAAAAAACCTATTCCACGTGTGACGGAGTTGAAATCACGAAGGAAGACTAACCCTCCGTACTATCCTCATCCCCGGCGACGACGCTGCATCCAGTTAGTCCAACGTAACTCTCGAGACGACAGAGCAGGCAGCCCCTGTGGGTCTTCTAAGGTAAGTTGTATTACCCTTTTTGTTATACAATCACTAATGCTTTTTTTCTGTTCTCTTCCCTATCCTTTGACCGCGAGCTATACCAAACATCCTAAAGTCAACTCTTCGAAAGGTAGAGGTTGACCCACGGAAACACGGACCCACAGAAACACCTAGACAACACAGTAAAGCACGGTATAAACCCATTAGCATGTACCCAGGTAACCAATAAGCATTAGCATATGCAGTAAATCAGCCTTAAATCTGCATTTCAGATGCTACAAGCATTATATTAGCATTATATCAGCATCATGAATGCTATCTGTAATAAAGCTGCATTTCAAATGCTGTTTAAGTGCTTGTAGCCTGTAATAAGGATTTCGAATTCAAAATAGCATTGATGAAGCATTATCATAGTATTGCAGTAAAACAGCAGTATATTAGGCATTTATGTTGTATTTAAGGTGACTTAATTGATTGATAGGCTGCCGTTAAAAACGCGTTGGAACTGCTTATTGGTTGCCTGGGTCGATATTTATTCAACAAGTGAAATGCGTTTCACAATACATCTCTTATCGCTTACTTATTATTTATAACGAAAAACATCACAAACTGTACTCTTTTTGGTTGAATTTCTTTTTTCTTTTTAATAATACGAAAAAAAAATTTCATTAGGGCCTAACTGACAAACGTAACCAATGGCTTCTTCCGTAAATGTCTCGTGGTAGCTTATTATGTAAGCCTCCAATTCTATCGGATAGGTGAGCTCTTCTTCTTCGAAATGACCGTTGTGGATTGATTAGGCGAGTTTTCAATGACGAGAAATTCGCGGAAAAAGTCATTGTTTACGTTTGTCAGTTAGGTCCTACTGAAAAATCTTTGTCGAATACTGTTTTCCCATTTAATGCAAACCATGCAAACCGACTCCTACCTTAATACTTATCATATCCGTCACTGTTGACATAGTCTTTTCCAGCAAAGTACGCAGCCATTATCGTGGTGGTTTGAAGTTTCTCGCGTTTTCCTTCTGCTATCCATCTTTACACCGAAGGAGACTTCATTCTGTCAGTGGCCACTGCTGGGTACGGTTTTGTGTTATGTGTTGTGTACAACCAAGTTGTGTTGGATAGACCCTCGGTCGTATAATTCACAATTTGATTAATTTAATTACCATTTAACTGGAAATCAATAGTTTTCCTCGATGTAAGCTAGTGGGGTAACGTGAGGCGGAACCAAGCCAAATGTTCAAGAAGGTAGGATTTCATTGTTACTGTGATTCCGAACCCTGGTGCTATGTGCTTTGTATATTCGAATCATCATTTATTATAATCGGTTGGATAATTAATCACTTTATTCATGTTATTCATGCCAAGGAAGGGAAAGGAAATTTCCATTAAAAGTTACTGGGCTGGTTTGGTGGTAATAATTTTGTTCCCTCTCTGTCTGTTCTTTTCATGCTTTTGCAGTTGGCGTCGAATATAATAATAATAAATTATAATTAATTGAATTTTTGATACAAAATGGAGGCGCGCTGCAGACTGTGTTTTGAAGAATGCTTGGAGATGGAACGTATATTCCCGGATAACGACGACGACGAAGACGATGTCGATTGTGAGTCTCAGGTGGCAATAAAAATCTACAAATGTACCTCGCTTCAGGTAATAAATATTCATCTGGATGCGGTTTGCTATTGAGCAGAACATTAGAGGTGTGAACCACTTATTCTTTACATTTTTAGTTGCCAGTTGATGATGATGATTTGACCTCGCAAATATGCAAAGCATGTACGACAAAGCTGGATGAGTTCTTCCAATTTCGGGTAACGTGCCGAAAAAATAACATACAGTATTGCAAGCGCAAACAGCCAGAATCTTACGAGATAGTTGATAAAGTCGAAACTGAGCAAAGCAAGTTGGAAGAGAATGACAATGAGGATATCAATTTGGAAAAGTTAGATGAGACTTTACTTCGAGCATTAGAGGGCAAAGATGTATCAATGGACCCGTCTGCCTTCGATCACACATTTGGCAGTGAAGTAAAACCGGAAGATTTGTTGAAAATAAGCTTGGGATTTGATGAGGAACAGTCGATGTCAACAGAAGAACCCGTCAGCTCGAGCTCAGCACGATGTAATGAATGTGGAGGGGATTTTTCCTCACCTTTCGAACTTAATCAGCATTTACAGTACTGTCCAGCTCGGTCGAAAGCCGATGGGTACAGCTTGCAAATTTCAAATGTTGTCGGAAGATCCGTACTAAGCTGTTTCATATGCAACAAAACATTTGCAAGCGTACAAGAACTCAAGTACCATGAATCAATGCATTCCAATACCAACTCGTTGAAGTGTAACTTTTGTCTTCAAACCTTTACTTGCTCTCGCACACTCAAATTCCATATGGATCAGCACAAAATGAAAAATACCCTTCCGGACGGTCGCTTCAAGTGTGACCTATGTGATGCCACCTTTAAATTGTATGGAAACCTGATCATCCACAGACGAAGCCACACAGGAGAACGTCCCTATGCGTGCAACATTTGTGGTCGCGCATTTTCCACATCCAGCAATATGAAAACACATATGAACGTTGTACATTCGCAGGAACGACCGTACAAGTGTCACCATTGTCACAAAAGTTTCAACTCCGAAGTTCGGCTTCGTTCGCACGTGGAAACCCACTCCTTCCCGATGGGTGGCCCAGGCTCTATTGAGTTAGCGGGCGGCAGCGAACTGTCCAGCACGTGTAAGATTTGCAACAAAACGTTCAGTCATCCATCGTATCTGACCATCCACTACCGGGTACACACCGGCGAACGACCATACCAGTGTAAATTCTGTTCCAGTGCATTTGCCACAAGCGGAAACCTGAAGGTTCACATGAGAATCCATGCCGCACAGAAGGTGCGACCCTATAAATGCAATATGTGTACCAAGTCCTTCCTGCACGCTAGCAATCTGTCGGTTCACAAGAAAACGCAGCATTATTAGGTGTCAGAGATTCCATAAATCACTAGAAGTTTTCGACAGTGTCAGAAAACTGTTTGCTTTAAACCATTCATTGATGTTAGCGATCTTCGATAGGTTCATTTATGTTAAATCCAATCTGTGAAGCTTTTGCTTTTATTTATTAATTTATTATTTATGTTCGTTTTTTTTTCAATTTTAAATATATACATTTAATACCGTTTAGCCAATTTTTTATCCATATAATTAGTTATTCTATATCCGACTAGAATTGAAAATAGAGAAAATTGTTCATATGTTCAGTTGGGATACCTAAATTTTTCTTGTTTTGATTTTTTGTTGGTGTATGTTAGTCGATATTATGCTCAGTGTTTTCTCCCGGCTGCCACCGCAAATTCCAATTAGTCGATTTTAGCATTGTTCGAGGTGGCAAGTAGTTTTATAAACAAAATTGTACTACAAGCAGTCCAGCATAAATCAAAAATAAAGTACTTAAATACAGAAATATTCAGCAGGCTTTATTTCCCATTGACAGAAACCTAAGAGTTCTTGGCGACGATGAAAGTTAGTATCTGAACTGTCTTGATGAATCATTATTCAGCTCGGTGATATCTGAACATGGGTGATTAATGACTCTTACTGATGGCTGGAATAACATGATTGATTGCATTCTTACTTGTGCCTTTTGACAACAAACACTAATAGGGCAACTGGATGGAATGTAAGCCAAGGCGCTTCATTCAGCCTATGTATCAAAAATGATATAAATTCAGCGATAAAGGGTGTTCCGATCAAAATTTGGTCAAACAGTAATGTGTGTGAGTCGATCAAAGTTTTTATCAATAAGTCAAATTCTTTTTCTTTTTCAAGCTCAGTTAATACAGACCACAGGAGAAATATTCAGCTAAGCTTCCTTTTTACCGAATGCAAATGGCCGGGTCTTTCGTTTAACACCTGCCATAAGTTTTTGTACAGTCTCCTTGTCCACATTATTCGCCGCAGAACGCCAGTTTGACATGAACTGTTTCTCGCTCACAACATCTTTTTAAGTCTTCTTAGGGTTCCGCTTGACGATGGCCCAATATTGTTCTTATCCGTGGGCACCACTTGAACGTTGTTTCTAACATACCACTCCATGGTATTTTTTCCGTAATGGCAAGATGCCAAATCCGGCCAAAATTCAGGAAAGGCAGTAGACACTTTTGTAGGCACTCGCTCAGATAATGTTTCCTGGTTGACGGTTCCGGTCGCAGTGTAAACGTTGCTCTTCAAGCCACAGGTACAGATGGCCTGCCACACTAGATATTTCTTCGCGAACTTTCACAGTTTAATGAGCTTGAAAATATGTGCCACCTTTTCCCGTCCGGTTGCCGTATAAAATTTCCAGGAACCTGTTTAAAGTCTGCCTTGACGTAAATTTCATCATCCTGTACCACGCAATCAAACTTCGCCAGCACCGTCGTGTACAACTTTCGCGATCGTGCTTTGGCCGACGTGTTTTGTTTATCGTCGCGATTTGGAGTCACCACTTTCTTGTAAGTCGACAGTTCAGCTCGTTTTTTAGCTTTATCCACGGTTGAAGGCACCACTTCCAGCTTCTTTGCGACATCTTGGATGGAGAGGTTGATAACAGTTGATTTAGCCACATTCAACAATTTCGCCAACTTGGCGTGAGAGTAGTTTGGATTTTCGCCATGCACGTTCAAAATTTTGATTCGTTGCTTCTCTTCCTTCGATGACATTTTGATAATTGAAGAGTTAATCTCAAAATCATAACAGAGGCATGATGAACACACGCACACATCCTCAAAATGAGGGGCGTGCAATTTTTTGAATGCATGATAAAAGAAAATGCGTCAAATTTAAGTCGACCAAATTTTGATCGATACACCCTTTAATCGGCAAATTCGTGTTAGCATCATCACGATCAATTTATTTTAAAACAGTTGAGACATTATTCGTTAATTTATCGTTATATACTTGAATGATATTTTCGATTTTCTTAACCTTTTAGTCACCATGGTTTCACTGGTTAAGCTGAATAAATTATCTTCAGTAACTTCAAATGACTTAAAATTTGGCTAAATTGAACTGATATGCCTGAGGATTGTTCGTTTGATAAAGAGGACACATTGTTTTGCAGATGTTTTATTTATTAGTATTTAATCAAATTCAAAAACGGTTTTCTGAGTAATGATCACTGTTTTCTATGTTTAACGAAAAAAATACTATTTACACCAAAATGCTCCTAAATATGAATATAATACACTTTTTGACGAATACCCTTCATTAGGCTTTTCCCAGTTGTCTGCGATACTTTTCGGCTCGCAGATGATCACATTTATTTTTGAAACTATTGACAGATTATACCTTTCTTTCATCCGCTCAGAGGTGCCGCTTGATTATTGCCCAGTAGCGCTCAATCGGGCGCAATTCAGGACAATTTGGTGGATTATCCTCTTTTTGCACAAAATTAATACCGTGCTCCGTCATCAGATCCAGCGTACCAGAAGCGCAGAGAGCGGATGGATCTTTAAAAAACTTTACAAGAACTTTTTGCCGAACTTCTCCACTTCGATCGTTCTTCTGTCATTAGGTACGTTTTCCCCAACAACCGCATTATAAAACTGCGGCCCGGTAGCGTAGTTGTGTTCAGTTTGCAATATTTTTCGTCATCCATCAAAATGCAACGATTGTTTTCTTAACATTTTATTAAGCTTCCGGCATCGCTCTTTGGCTCGTACCAGCTGTTCCGCTATCCGACACCGATACCGATATTACCGTATTGGTGCGGTTGGTCAGATCTCAGATCTGATATTCAAACTCACGGTTTAGACCATCCCCACCGGTGGGTTCATATCTGGGTAATATTTTGATGACGAGAGGCGTTCCTATTTTGGTTTAGCCACCCATTTTTGCACCGGTCGTTCATAAAAAGGCAACACAATGAGACTCAAATTTATTCTCACACCGGTTTCGTATCACTAAACATTCCATGTAGTGTATAGTTTAAATACTCTTCCGTATAGGTTTTCATAGTTCTGGTTTGTCCCAAAAATTGGATACTGGGAAACATCTAGCCAAGCCCTACAAAGCACTTCGTTATCTTGTTGCGTCCAATTCCTTTCACTGGGTTTTGATGCACTCATTTTTCTACAACATATTACAATAAACGTGAAATAAGCAAATATCACTTTAAAAACAAATCGAAAACACTCAAACTGAAATGAAAGTCTTCCATATGAAGATGTTGTTTTAACGTTTCAACTTGTTTTGCTTATTTTCCTTCAAATAACAACGCTCGGCTCGGTTGGGTCGGGTTGTCAAATTTACGAACCGACTGCTCACCGAGCTAGCAAATTGCCATTTCCCAACCCGGTTGCCAACCACCGGTGTGGTGTCAAGTTGTCAAACAGGGTAACAATTTACCGATATTACCGTATTGGTGCGGTTGGTCT
>JASCZW010001164.1:0-36436 GCA_034211315.2 Aedes japonicus
AACTTCTACAATTTGTTACCCCCAAAAAATGTTTTATTTGCGCGCGCGCGCGCGCGCGTGATCATCATATCATCATATATTTATTTGTTGTTTAATCATGTTAATGGTGAAGATCAGATCAGGTTTGAGTTTGAGTTTGAAGATCCCTACCTGCCTCCCTCTAATAAATCCTTCGAATGTCAATCTCATCCATCTTAAGCTCTTCGATAAATTCAATGGCCTTGCCTAAACTCGATTTAGACTCAAATTAGAACAGTATAAACTAATGAAATAACTAAACATTCTTGGGTGCAAACACAGACGATACAGAACAGACAAAATATTTGCTCGTGTGCCCAGTGTCAACATATTTATGGAGTCGAAGACCTCGGTACATGCCTATGTGGAAAATAGGTCGAACAAATGTCTACTGTCTTCGTGTATGAGCAGGTACCCATTGCATGTGAGATATCACACGTATCGGCAGTAGGCAGTTTTGAGCCCATCAATCTTCCCTTCCATCGGAAATATAATTCACGTACTGTTCGCTGCCGTGACGATATACGGATCGGCACCGTACTCCCGCCGTTGAAATGATCGGCATTGATCAAACAGCTGCACCGAATACTGGGCGCTATGGAGCAATTTGAATCCGATGGTCCGCATCTCGAGTCATTCTTGTTGCAGGCAAACCGACGTCTCTTTACTGGATTCCGCTGTGTCCTGAACGATAACGCTGTGGATATCGGACGTTCTGAAATGTATTGACAAATTTTCTCTTTGCGAATATATATTCAACTCGTCGAATCAATTACATGTCGACAGTATGATCAGTCTGGAAGTTAAGGCCGAATCCATGTGACCGAATCAATCCATCTGCTGGGGTCGTGTTTTTATCGTACTTGCATGTCGTTCGAAGCGTCCCCTGGTGCGACCGGCGATCATCGTGCCTTCTTGCAGGCGTGTCGGATGAAATAAGTTCTCCAGCTGTACGATGAGATAAGTACAGGCAGATGAAAATACAGTGCGCCGGATACCGGGCTACAGTCCAGTTTTTCTCTTCAGTCATTCGGTCGTCATTCACAACTGACTCACCTTTTTCTAGGATGCGCCTGTATGATGCGCTGTAGTCGTAATGCTGGGTCAGGTCTTTTATTGGCATAAAACCAGAACCTTGGCTGGCTGAGTGATTCACAGAACGCTACTTGATGATCCTATCTGTGAATACCGAATCGAAGCGTTAAATGCCTCAGAGTCGAAGCACCCAGTTTTGTTGGCTGAGCTACGCCGACGCAGTCAGCTTCGTGGAGAGCCGAGTTTTCCAAATCCAGTGAAGCAGTACGTAATTAGGGCGAAAAATCCATCTTGGCTGTGAACTCGAGCTGCAAACTGATGATTACGCGATGAAGTCGCGAACTCGAGAGAAGAACTAGTTGACGCCAACCAGTAAGCAGAAGGAAATCATCCTATGATCATCTCGTTTCAACATCCCATTGAAGTCAGGCCATGTAATTCGCTGAATACCAGACAAAACAGAATCATTGCGTTACCACCAAAACAACTTGAACTCGTATCTTGGGCGCTAACACTCATTCAACTGGAAGGCTGTGCGGAAATGGGAAGACATATCAGCCAGAGAGAGTCACCTGTCACATGACGCTTTAGTTCAATCTATAATTTGACAACGTCTTACGCGTGTGTGACTGAGCTCTGACTTCAGCCGGTTATCACGAATGACTAAGTCGTGTAGTCTGGTGCTCGAGCTAGCTCGGCCGTGGGCTATTCTGGCCGAAGACATCCCGTCACGGCCTTATCGTTGAGTGTTTCTGCGAAAATTCGGAAACACTTCGTTATGGCTTTTACGAAGGTCTCAACATTCACTGTCAGACATCACCAGCGACGTATCAAACTCACGTTGGTACGCTGTAACAAATCGAGAATTGCAACGTATATGGCAGTTATGAAGGCAATATCCATATTTACATCATGTGCTGGTCTGCGCGACGTGAACATGAAATAATGCAGTGCAGATCTTCAACGGCCACTTTTGTTAAGCTTTCGAAGACACCGGGTCTTGACCTACCGGAGTCATTTTCTGATACAGTTGTCCCAAACGTCGACTGACGATTCCCAGACAAACGCCTCCGCATTTCCAGCTGAACAGACATATTCCGCAGAGTCTGGAACGGCATGGGCCTCGCTCGGCTACAACTACGGCAACATTCGCACGTTAACTCGGCGGTCCATTAGTGGCTAGTGTTGTTGAGTTCGCGTCGAAATTAAGAGTGACTTTTGAATATTTTTTACGATTCCATAAGCTTTCTATAAATATTTTTTTCAACTGGATTCAAATTATCGGTAAGCTGTACATAGTTCCTTTGGATTTACTTCTTTCTTTACATAGGTTAAGCTGTACATATTCATCTGTAAATATAGTTAAGATTGCAAAGAGAACAAAATTTAGGTTAGGTTTTCCACGTGGCCCGTTGGAGTCAGGATACTAAACATGGACGAAGATAGTGGAAGAAGACGCAAGAATGTTTGAAGACTCTGACGACATGCTTAATTCGGACTTAATGGACTGTACAACATCAAAGACTATCAGGAAAATGACAGACAGTGAAGTAGGAGACTGACAAGAACCCAAACCGTAAGAAACCGAAAAAAAAATTCCCAATCAAGGGGAACAATAGATACAAGAACAATGAACACGGACGAAGCACACAGTGACTCAGGACAAGAAATCGAAAAAGAATGAAAAAAGAAAACAGGAATCAGAAGACTGGACTAAGAATAAAGTTTTCACAACGTTCTTTATTGAACCGGAAAACATAGACAAGGACAAAAATATTCATCCGATGGAAATCGCACGAACTCTACATAACGTTGGAATAAAACAATACAAAGAACTGAAACGAGCAGGAAGAGCAAGATACAGAATAACTTTTGAGAAACCACAACACGCTGAAAAGCCTTATCAACTCGAAACTACTGAGAGAAGAATTCCATTACAAAGTTTATATACCTAACATGTTTAAAGAAACTATTGGTGTAGTAAGAAACATTCCTCCGGGTATCACTGAAAGTGAAATAGTTAATAATATCAGTTGTGGAAAGTTTAAGGTAAAAAGGTAGAAAGGATAAAGAAAAAGAATGATGATAAATTGTACAACACGTATTCGGTGAAAATTTATTTTGAAGGGGATAAAACTCTGAAGAAATTTCGATCTATGGAGTTTCCGCTAAGGTTGAATACTACATCTTTCCATTGCGATTGTGTGGAGGTTGTTATAGATTTGGTCACAAAACTGTAGCATGCAGAGCTTCAAGCCGCGATGCGGAAATTGTAGTCTTGATCATAAGACAGAGGAATGTACCTCAAACACCCCACCAAAATGCATCAATTGTTCAGCAAGATCATAAGGCAAACGAAAGGAACTGCCCTGAAAGGAAAGACAACTTGAAATACAGAAAGCTATGACTATACAAAAATTACCTTTACCGAAGCGGTAGCACTTTTTCCCAAGAAAAGTAACACACAATTTAGACTCGATTTTTCGAACTTCCCTAACCTTACACCAGTAAACACACAAACAGTAAATACACACAATAACAATTATCTAAATAAACCCATTCAACAAATCAACAAAGATCAGAACAATAACAATAATAATAATAATAATAATGAGGTGAAACAAAAAGTTCAAAGGCAGATCCAACAGAACAGTAATCAGAATAATACGGTAACCATTCAACTTCCTAAGATGACAATAATTGAAAAGGAAAAATTTATCCGTAAAATCAGATCAGGATTTATTCATCATATGAATTCTGAGGATTTGATTAATAAACTTAAGAGTCTGACAGATAGAATTGCTGCACAACTAAAAGCAACATCAGAAGACAAAAATAAACAATCAGCTGAAACTTTACTATCAACGATAAATTCGGAAATTAACAACATAATAAATCTGGGAGCAGAAGAGAGCGAAAATGCTAGCACTTCTTTTAACTAATTATGGATACCGAAAGAGATTTGATAATTATTCAAAACAATATCACAAGTATAAGACCAACTGAAACTAAAAAACTGTTGCTAAAGTTTTTGATTAAAAATAATGTAGACATAGCTATACTTTCAGAAATTTGGTTGAAACCAAATGAAGTGATTAATATTACAGGATATAAATTTCCAAAGAAATCTCGAGAAGGAGGTTATGGAGGAGTTGGTTTCCTGATTAAAAATGATATAATGTTCCAAGAAATAAAACACCGAAAATTGAACCTGTCGAAATAATAGCAATAGAAACCTTGAATACAAAACATAAATTCTTATTTATTTCAATCTATATTCCCCCACAACCTACAAATAATCAAATTAAAGAACCACTAACAAAATTATTTGATTTTATAAAACAGAAAGGTACTCGTACTGTATTAGCTGGTGACTTTAACGCCCATAATGCATTATGGAATATTCAAAATAATAATTGTGTAAGAGGAGAATTATTAGTTAACCTATTAGATGACACAAACTTAATTGTTATGAATAACGGCTCACCGACCATGATAAAACCTCCTAATACGATTGCTTCTGCAATAGATCTAACACTAGTCTCAGATTGTCTAGGGCCGCTTGTTGATTGGGAAGTCTTAGATGAAGAAATTTCTGGAAATCACAAAATAATACTATTTAAAATAATTAACGCTATTAATAGATTAAATCAACGAAAAGAGATAACAAATAAAAAGAAAGCCATAATCAACCTAAATCAAATTAACTCAAATAACATTGGAAACGGTTCTCAACTCACGGATCATTTTCAAAATAGTATAAATGCAGCTAAATTTCAAATAACTTCCCTTAAAAAAACCCCTAAACATTGGTGGAATAAAAAAATTCAAGCCCTGTATGATATTAAACAAAAAAAATTCTTAAGATACATGAACAATTTAACAATGGATAACTTTCTTGAATTCAAAAAATCTAGAGCGAAATTAAAATCAGAAATAAGAAGAGAATGCAGAAAATTGTTTAATAACTTAATTGAAGAAATTAATCCTACAACCACTATAACACAGTCTTGGGATATTGTTAAACGATTAAGCGGAAGCTATTCTAAAAAAAATAATGTGCATATAATGAATAATAAAGATTTAGCAAACGATTTCATGAACATTAATTTTCAAAATAATGACAATATTCCATCTCGATCTAAAGATTTTACAGCTAAGATTAACCTTAAAATAACTTACCAAGATCTTAATGAAATAATTTCAAATAAAAAGAATTCATCTGCACCAGGTTATGATGGAATATCATACTACTTCTTGAAAAACATAAAAATAGATCTAATTAAAAAAATTGCCGAGATATTGAATTCTGTACTGCAAGAATACAGCATACCTGAAAACTGGAGATTAATTAAAATTGTACCAATTCACAAAACGGGAAAAAGTGATTTAGAAGCCATCCACTATAGACCTATTAGTTTAATCCCAGTCTTTCTAAAAACTATAAATATTTTCGTCAAAAGGGAATTAGTAAAATTTACGGAAATGAATCATATAATTCCGGAAAATTCATTCGGCTTTAAAAAATTCACCTCATCTACTAATTGCATTAACATGCTTATGTCTCAAATTCGTGAAACCAACAGAAAAGGACAATGTGCAATAGTAACGTTTTTAGATTTATCTAAAGCTTTTGATAATGTCAACATCGATAAACTTCTAAATGTGCTACATAATAAAAAATATCCAGATGGTATAATACGATGGATTTATGAATATTTAAAAGACAGAAAAGCTCAATTAGTACTAAACGATGGTACTGAAATAATAAAATCTACAAATAAAGGATTACCCCAGGGATGTCCGTTATCCCCCATTCTTTTTAATATTTATACGGCAGGCATACACAAAAACACAAAGATCACAATAGTTCTATACCAATTTGCAGACGACTTTGCGATCATAGCAATAGGCCCTAATTCAACTAAAGCCAGCGATAATATGAATATTGCACTCAACAAAATAATAAATGACTTAAAAGATTTAAACATGGTAGTAAATCCTGAAAAATCTGCATTTTTATGTTTTTCCAAAAATCTACCCGTTTCAATAGACATTAAAATAGAAAACAATTCGATTCCCCATGTCGAATCACATAAATACTTAGGTCTATGGATAGACCAAAAACTGAATTTTAAAAAACATATAACTGAAACGGTAAATACTGTGAAAAAGAAGACAAATATCCTAAAAATGATATGTAAAAAAGAGGAGGAGCTCATCCAAAAACAGCGCTACAAGTTGAAAAAGCACTCATTAGATCCCAAATAGATTACGGGATATCAATATATGCAATAGCTTCAAAAACAGATATGAACCGAATTCAGACAGCGCGAAATCAATCACTTAGAACAGTATTCAGATATTTGAGATCAACTCCAATCAACGTCATTCTTTCTGAGACTGGAGAAATGCCAGTTATGAATAGGGCCGAATATCTGTCACTTAAAGAAATAGTAAAAAATTTATATTATAGAAACAGCCCTATCCTAAAAGTAATTATACCCGCAATTAACAATAATCTCTACAAAAATATTTCGTTCTTAGAAAAAACAGCTATTCAATACAAATATATATTTACGGAACTCTGCTCAATAAATAGTACTATTACAGAACCCAGTGAAAAATTAGAAATTTGCCCAACCATAGTCGGAATTAAAAAATCATTGCCATCGTTACTAATCAAAACAATAGCAAATAATACAATCAAAGACAAATATCCGGACTTTTATCATCTTTATACAGATGGATCCAAAATAGATACAACAACAGGGTACGGTTTTTATGATCCACAACTCAAAATATCTTTTAGCAAAAAACTTAATCCAGATTTTTCAATAATGAATTCAGAACTAATAGGTATTTTAGAAGCTCTAAACTATGCTATAAAACACAACCATAACAAAATAGTTATTTTTACGGATTCAAAAAGTAGCTGCCAAATACTACAAAACATCCTAAAAACACAAGAAAACTATATTGTGAATGAAATACATAACGCCATCAACAAAAAATGCTTTGAGCGAGTGGTCCTTCAATGGATCCCGAGCCATGTAGAGATATTAGGTAATGAAAGAGCGGACAAGGCAGCAAAATCAGCGGCAAACAGAGTCACAATAGAACCATATGGACTTACTCTAGTAGACACTTTGAATAAAGCTAAAAATGAAATTAAAGAAAAATGGAATATAAACTATAAAATAATCTCACAAGACAAAGGAATCAAACATTTCGAAATTATGAAAGACATAAGTTTAAAACCATGGTTTCAAGATTTCTACTTTGGAACCAAAGACACGATTCGACTGACCAGAATAAGAAGTTTTCACACAGCTACAAAAGAAAGACTTTATAATTGGAAATTAATTACATCAAGCAAATGCGATACCTGCGACCAAGACGAAGACCTAAACCATGTTTTATATAACTGCTCCAAACTAAGCCACGTTCGTTTAAAATATAAAATATTTTGTAATCGTGTTGATTTGAAGACATTGCTTGTTAGGAAAAATAAAGATGAATATGAGCAAATAACCAAATACCTGGAAGAAGTAAAAACTGAAGTTTGAACAAGATCATAATTTTTTATTTTTTTTTACCATTTGAATAATAATTACTTAAATTGAAACCGTTGAATTAAAAACACAAATCAGCTGATGGAATTTTTTTGTAACCCCGCGTCGATTTTTATTTTGACATTAACTTCTCTTGACAACTCTTGGCATTTATGGATCAGTAGGTCTGTGCCAAAAGGCAGCGAAAAAAAAAAAAAAAAATTCCATTAGATTTAAATTTTACAGCTCGTATAAAACACTTGTGATTTGAATTTTACAGAACGTTTAAAGTTACATTCCGGTGAAATGAAAATCAAGTATATAAACCACATATAGAAATGCGTTATCAGTCATGTAGGCCATTTGTTACATCCTATAAAACAGAAAGTTACAGGTTTTATTCGAACTGTGTGGAGCATTGATAAATATTGAAGAAGACGTTTATTTTCGTTGGAACATACATTAGTACACGTTGCATAAATAATAGATCTCGCTGAACTCGTTTTCCAATGCATAATCATATGAATTTACATGGTCGTGTGAAAATGAACCTTCTTGCATTGATTTTTTTTTTTTCAAATAAGCTTCCTAACACTTGCCACATCGTATGAAGCAGATTTGATTGCCGTTAAAGCTGGTTTGACCTGATCATTATAGTTGTCGAGTTCCCCCCATCGCAGCAACCTGAATATTATCAATCATTCTCGAATCATTAGGGTTTGAAAATTCTTTTTTCAACACATAAACAGTAGTGTTGAAAACATGAACTCAAATTACAGCCTGAAGTTTTTTATAAGTGAGTTTTTAGGTTGGGGTAATCCAAATGCTCAATAATTTCTATTTCTCTCTCGAACTCTACTTGAAAAATTCATTTGGATGTAATAATCAACGATGCAATCATTCGACGATGCTCATGTAAAATTCAGTCGAGCAAATATTACAAGATGTGATTTTCAAATCGTGTAAATCGAAAACTTCATGCGATGTTAAAGTTATTTGCATGCTCTTTTTATGTGCATGAATATAGATTGAAAATTTCAAAATAATTTTAACTGTGTATAATTTTCATTGTTTTTTAGAGTGCACTATTACATAGAGATTCTTACGAAACTCTGATTGTCCTTAAATTTACAAATTTGTGATAAAACATACACCTGTGATAAAGCATAACACATCATGAATTGGCCAATTCTTCAACAAAAATCTCATTTTATTTGCATATCCAGAGTATCCATGGCCTATGCCGCTCAAAATCTCCTTAAATAAGGAAAAATAACAACAAACACATCACCGTCGCCAGTGCTGTAATGGTAAACGTGACTTCACTTCTACTTGGCACCCAGTGGGTCTGGGTTCAATCCCAGTCGAGGTCGGTGGGATTTTCTGAGGCCCAAAATTCCCTGGTCAGTCTTCCTTCCGGGAGAGAAGTTAAGCCATTGGTCTCGGCTCCGGTGTTGATGACGTTCCAGTACGATTGCGGAATCAGTATTCTTAAAAAATATTTTAATTATTCAGCAAAACACACATCATGTGGTGCATTACATCGTATGGAAATTCAAAA
Organism: Aedes japonicus; assembly: GCA_034211315.2. Lineage (NCBI taxonomy): Eukaryota > Metazoa > Arthropoda > Insecta > Diptera > Culicidae > Aedes > Aedes japonicus. The sequence continues at coordinate 9,169 of JASCZW010001164.1, forward strand.
CAAAACTTATAAACTTGTTCGCTTAAATTAAGAGCGATACATAAAATATCATGTATTGAAGAGTTAACATAAACCGAGCATGTTTTCAGCAAATTATTTCAGCACACACGTATCCTGACGTTTCCGACCTGACTAATTTGTTTATGTAAACAAAGCGACGTCGGCCCAGGTTGAATAGAGCGCCAACCGCCCGCGAGCCATACACATTATTGTTATTATCACTCTCATTCTTCAAGTTGCCCGGCCATCGTGGTCGGAGGCCTCCCGCCAAGAAGGCGCGATCATTTCCTTCAACATAGATTATACGCACATTAAAAATTAATTAGTTATAAAAAAAAGTCGACCGTGCCTTTCCATTGCTTTGACTCATCCACCGGTGAGCGTCTCGTGATGAAATTGTGTGTAGGACTTTTGTTTTCGTTCGAGCGGAGAGAGAACCCTACATTGACAAGTTTGCCCACCGGCAATTCATGGGGCCGTCATTGGTCGAGGTTGAAGGGATCAGACAGGAGGATGGGAAGATGAATGATCCTCGAGCGGAAGACTCACACCGATCAAGTCGCGGAGAAAATTCCCAAAGCGTGTAGCCCGTTGACAGCGGGCCGTATTCTGACAAATGGTCTCCCTCCACGATGCTTCGCAAGTCGATAAATCTGTCAGTTGGCTAATCCACTGGCTGCAGACAATCAAATGGCAATAAATTATGGTAATTTTTCCGTGAGGAGCATTAACATATTTTTCACCGATATTATTTACAATCATTATCATCATACACGTTTTTCCCGACGATCGATTTTCTCAGTGTCTTGAAGAACGGTTTGTGCCAAACTTCAGATTGACTAACTACAAATATTACCGGTGCTCGACGCACTGCAGCAAACAAACAATTCTCCGGTTGCGAAAAAAAAATGCGTTGGATAAATTTCACTCCTCCATATCCAGCTTCTCCGCGTTGTGTCGACTGCAATTGCGGACATAAATTTCAACGGTTTGACAAGAAAATTACGTTGCTCTTTCTTACCTACCCCGAGTTGCACGGGAGGACGGTTGGCAACACTGTTACCGCGGAAAAATAAAATTAGCTGGTCATCTCGAGCAATGGGGTTTAAATATTTATTAAATCCACTTAGCAGTAATAACTCTATGTCAAAGAGAGCTGAATGAAAACTGGATATGCTGCAGGAAGAATCTCGGAAATAAGTTGGGATGATCTTGTGGGAAAAGTCGCCAAGCTGCGGGACAGCCTTGTTGTTCGCTGGCCGATGTTAAGTGGGATTTAAGTTGATTAGCCTGATAATCGAAATGTGTGCTTGTAGACCGTGGGAAAATGATGGCACTGTCACACAGGATGAGGTTTGGGAATTTAGTGGAAACTAGTGATTTGCGTAGTAGGTGAGAGATATGCGGTAATTCGATCCGATGATCCGATAACATTGTTTAAATTGTCACATTAGCTGCATGACAAAATAAAGACTTTCGGAATGACATAGACGTATTTTACGTTTTATCGAGGCACACTCATACAAAATCTGAATGACACTTATACAGTATAGTCACTATATTCATAGTCTGGCGGATACAACGACGGGAGCCAATTTGAACTGTCACTTGGCGGAGCCAATCGAGCATATCTCGAGTAATTGATGTTAAGGGCTTGAAAGCCATTTCTAAACAATGACTTTCAACGTTGATTTCTCACGAATTACGAGAATTCCACTATGTCCTGCTAGTCCATATAGTAGAACTAACATTTTTCTACCAAATGCTGCTTTCATTTCACGAGAGTGATTTAAGATTCAAGGGATTTGATAATTAAAGTCATTGTTTACAAATGGCATTAAGGCCATGAACATTAATTACTCGACATATGCTCGATTGGCTCCGCCAAGTGACAGTTCAAATTGGCTCCCGTCGTTGTATCCGCCAGACTATGAATCTAGTGACTATAACGGGTGGTAATTAAAATTTTGGAATTTTTTCGAGGCCTCTATGCTCAACAACAAACGAGTTCAGAGAGAAATAAGAGTGTGTATGCGTTAGCTCTTTCTCTCCTCTTTCTGCTAGTATTTTCTGTTTTGTTTATGCTTGCTCAGTTTTGCTCAAAATGCCGTCGAAACAAGAAGTATTTCGCGAGCGCGTTGTACAGTTCTACGAACTGCACAGAAATCTCGGCAAATCGTATGCGGTACAACATTTTAAAAGCGAAAATGTTGCGACTTCGATTGTTTACCATATCCTAAGATCCCCAACAACTGCTCGCAAGCAAGGTAGTGGAAGACCAGCCAAAATTATGGACGCAAAAGGACTTCGTTCTCTTTCTCGTGCCTTCAACAACAAGGATTCACTGAGCCAACGGGATGCCGCAAAAAGTTCAACTGTTCTCACCAGTACATCTGCAAAACATTGAAAAGAGTCGGAATAAAGTGCCGAAAGAAGACACGAGCCCCGGAATATACTGATGCACAGATTTCAACGCTGAAATCCCAATGCCGTTGGTTGATTAAAAATTATTCCGGAAAAAGTTTTGTTTTGGACGACGAAAGCTACTTCCTCTTTCGAAGACGCAGATTCCCGGAAACGATCGATACTATTCAACGGATAGTTCTACTACACCTCCGAACATAAAATATAAGTTTAAACATAAGTTTGAACAGAAAGTGATGCTGTACATTGCCATTTCCGAGAAAGGCATTTCTAAGCCATGGTTCAAGTCTCTCTGGTTTGGCAATCAATCAAGATGTGACCAGAACGAATGTTTGAAGAAAATTTGATCCCGTTTCTACAAAACATCATGCTGATGGACAATACGTGTTTTGGCCGGATAAAGCGTCATCGCATTACGCCATAAAAACACAATCGTTCCTGAATACCCATTCGATCCCATTTGTACCCAAAAACCACAACCCGACAAATCTGCCTCAGTGTCGCCCAATCGAAGATTTCTTCGGGGTTTTGAGTTCCTTGGTGTACAAAAATAACTGGAGAGCCACGAATTGCAAACAGTTGATTGGTAGAATCAAGAGATGCATTCGCAAAGTTGACATGGAGGCTCCTGTTCCGACATCAAACGGAAGCTTCGCCGAACATCCGATTACGGACCGTTTTCAAATGTTCACTAATTTTTTTTCAACAATGGACAATGTATCTTTTATTTGCATAAATCAGATCTTCTTCAACTATGTTTGTCTTTTTATGACAGCTTGAGAAAGAAATTCCAAAATTTTAGTTGCCACCCGTTATTATACAGTTGTGAAAACGAAAGGAAGTACCGGGAAAACAAAGAATCTATTCAGCTCTGTGTGATACACGCTAAGACAAAAATACCGAAAAGTCGGTAAAAATTCCGAAAACCACACAAAACTGCACAAACTGAAATTATCGGTAAACATGGATTAACCATAGAAAACAGACGTTCATCTTCGGTCTACTACTTGTGTAAAACTTTAACCCGACATTTCAAATGTATGTCGTTATGCTCCTGGTAGGCGGCGCTGCAGTTGTGTGATAACTTTCATATAAATATTTATCAATAAAAAGTATAGCACATAACCTGAAAAGTTTTGTTTGTTTTTTTTTCTGTACCTGCTTCTTATACTGGCTGCCCATATTAACTTTTACACACGTTTTACAAAAATAGATATATGGACATCAACTTCTGTTCTCTATGGATCAACTAAATTTCGATAGTGTTGGAAAGAGGGGAAAATCGTTAATAATTACTTTTTTTGCGCTTCTTTTTACCTAAATTGCTTGCAGCCTAATGAGTGCATTATAAAGCAAATTTAGGTAAAATATAACGATGAAATTTGTTAATCCGTATTACTCAAAATATAAGTAAAATCAAACGTTTTTCAGTAAATTATACCGATACTTTGGGTATTGCTACCAAAACCTAATTTTTTGATAAACTAAAACCTTATTTTCGGTAATCTTATCTTAGCGTGTAGACGAAGAAAGATGACAACAGCAAGGTGACTCTTATATCTCAGGTGGTCTATTTTCTTCAGTTGGTAGGGAAGATGAGTGGAGTGGCGGGGTATCAAATGAGATTTAGCTGCAGAAGAACGCTCCATTCACTCTTACTACCGCGAAACCTTCGTTTCTGGTAGACACAGCCCTCTGAACCGGGTACTTGCACATCGTCGATAATGCCGCCATATTGGACCTGTCCGCAAATCAGTTTCCGTTGCCAGCTAGAATGCGGTATGAGTCGGAAATTATGGCGATGCCGACTCGCTAACTGTCTGGCACAGCAGTTGCTGGGCGGCCTCACAATGGTTCAGCTTTAGTTGGGTAACCTGCATTACGATTGGCTCGTTGGAATACCATTAGCGGCCGGGCACTTGCTCCAACCCCCCCCCCCCCCTATGACGTACTTATCGTCCGGTTTACCACCACACATTAAGCATCTGGGGGGACCTTTGCCATCCCGCACCTTGTGGCGAGTGCTGCCACACCTTGTGCACATGTTGCTCCAATCTGGGCCTTTGCACTCCCAGGCCATGTGCCCGCTCTCTAGGCATCTGAAGCATGGCTTCGGCGGCTGGTGTAGGCTTAGTGGGCATATAGACCATCCCACCTTCCCCTTCGCCACTTTCAACGCCGCGTCCGCGTCGACTGCCACTACCCTCATGGTTGCCACCTGGGTCCTGAGTGGATCCTTCCTCAGGCGTATGTCTGCGGCAGCAACCTCGACCTTGCACTGTTCCTTAAGTGCAGTGGAGATCTCGTCTGCCTCGTTGATTTCACCCAGGTTTTTACACTGGATCGTCACCTGCGAGACGAGGGCACGTACCTCCACCCCCTCAGCTAAGGCCTGTCTTGCCAGGTCTCTGTGCGCCGTGTAATGAATACTTTAAGGCTCAAACGTAATGCGAACGGAAACGGAACGGTAACGGCAAGTTTGACAGTTGTCGCAAAAGTTATCGATATGGGGAGGTCCATTAATTATGTCACGCAGTAAGGGGGGAAGGAGGTGGGGTTTCGGAAAACGTGACAATCCATACAAAAACAAATTGAAGGTTCATACAAAAAACGTGACAAGGGAGGGGGGGGGGGGTTATAAAAAGTTACTTTTCGCGTGACATAATTAATGGACGTTCCCTATGTCCAATTGGATCTAGTCAGTTTTCTATCCAACAGGTTTAGTCAGTTCGTTCAAGCCTTTAAGGACATACGGGAGCAAGTCCCTATCACTTGGAAGTTTTCTGAGCACAAACCTCAAATACAATAAGGACTTCAAGCGTGAAATTTACGAAATTCGTATGTTCCATTAGAATATCTATTGGTTAGCAATTTAAGCGTTGTTTATTTTGTTTAGTTTGTGGTTTTTAGTCTCAAAAATCGTGAAGTAATAATTAACTTAATCTACAAAAAAAACTCCCTCCTGTTTAACCTAAAATATATGCATTCCAGTGCATATTTCTGCACCAACATTTGATTATGGCGAATCTGCTTTTGTAAACAAACACTTTGTCTGCTAATTTATCGGCAGTTGAATATAATTTCTTCAAATTGAATATATCAGCGGATAGAGATAAAGCTCCTCTTCCTTAAAGAGTGCTGAATTTATATCTGTGACCTTTTGTTAAAAAAAAAATTACCACGAAAGCCATTGTTTACAAAAGCAGATTCGCCCTAATCTGAAGTTGGGGCTGATTTGTATAAATATATGCATTGCAATGCATGACTCAAATGGTGGTGGATTGAACGCAAAATGCACGCGCCTTCAAAAAACAATAGAAAATTATGCCGAGCTCGTTTTTGAACCTGAGTTCGAACCAGTTCCAACCTGCGATACCCGAACATATTGTCAGTGCAAACCTCAATCCGATACGAGTTACAAATAAAACCAAACACACAACAAGCTGACCCAATTTTGATACCCGATCCAGTTTGGAACTGGATCAAAAACGAATTTGCGATAAAAATTCCTCAAGTCATTCAAGCTCCTACATAACGCCGGTAACGCAGCATGCACGGAAAATAATAATTATCTAGAATGTATTGCAATGCATACTTTTTATGCAATGGAGTGATTAAAAAGGGATAAGGTGTAGAAGGGAATATATAATATGCTTTTCGGCATTTTAATTTTTCTCCGTGTACAATCGAGAGGAAAACGAAGTAGCGGAAAACCAATGAATCTATTCATCTCTGTGTGAAAGAGGAATATAGATGACTGAACGTTTAAAAGGTCTACCGGCTCAAAACACCCACTTCTCTTTCATTCATATTACTGTCTCCTTTTTTTCTCACGGACAAGTTACTGAAGATTGTACGGAATCAAATTTCACCTCTTTTAATGGATGTAACTTTTTACCCGCTCGGTATTTTCTATTGAAATTTTGGGTGGAATTATTTCAATGTGTATTTGTTTAGGCTGTGTAACTTTCACTAGCAGATGTGCATCGATCGTTGCGTAGATGGAGTCGGAAGAACAGTAGCGGCGCAAAGAAATTTTGCGCACGTACCTCGAAAATCCGAATCTTTCTCATTGTGCCATCAGCAGAAAGCTGTAAATGGTACATTCTGCGGTGTCTCGTGTTTTAAATTGGTACCACGAACGTTCGACCATCGATCGGAGAGCAAAAAGTGGCAAAAATGGATCTCCGTAGTTCAAGCTTTTAAGAGGAATCCCAACTGTTCAGTTCGAGATGTGGCGAAAAAACTGAATCTAACCAAAACATTCGGGCAAGATGCGAAAAAACGTGAAGGACTACACAGATAAAAAGAAACACTGAATTTTCTGTGTTATTTAATGCACATAGAGGGAATGCTAGATTTGGCAGAACATAATGGGATATTCCATGTAAATTTAAGCCAGATAACGCCTGAATCGAGCCTGTTGTATGAAAGATTGCAAACAATATCGTTGTTTACGCTCCTTTGGCTTGGAATTACACGAGGGGAAATTTTACACGCTTGTTAAAATTAATTATATTTTTCTGTGTACACAGGTACAAAGTCCAAAAGGCGCCTAATCGCGATGAACGGCAAAATACGGTAGGAAAAACACGTGCACGGAAGCTCTACATCCAGATGTTCACAAAATCACACTGCCTCGTTATGGTTGATCAGAGGTATGTAAAAGCAGACTTCCGTCAGCTTCTGGGGCCATCATGAATTCGATGTCCCTGAGGACGTTAGAAAGCAGAATATGTCGAAGGTTGCCAAAAAATATATGATTTGGCAAGCAGTTTGCTCCTGTGGAAGGCGGAGTACCCCATTCGTGACAACTGGAACGGTTAATGCGCAGGTGTACCTAAAGGAATGCCTCCAAAAGCGTCTACGTCCTCTTCTGAGGTCACATGATGGTCCTACGATTTTCTGGCCGGATTTAGCCTCGTGCTATTACTCGAAAGAGGTTCTAACTAGGCTAACGAGGTCAATTTCGTGTCGAAGCACCTCAACACCCCGAACGCACCGGAACTGCGGCCAATTGAAAAGTACTGGGCCATCATGCAGCCGGCACTTCGGAAGCATCCTAAGGAAGTGAAATCGGAGGAAGATATGAAGAACAAATGGATTGCCACGCAAATCACAAATTGTTTGATCTGGTGAATTTTGCCGAACAGTTGTGTGTGTCGCAAAATGATTCCGTACACCCTTTAGATGGAGCCTAGCCAAGGTTTCTAGCAGGATCTGAACACTAGGGTTGATAAGGCGACTATCCCACAGATTTTGGCCAGTAAGCTCCACTGTCATGTGACCGACCATTCGTGAAAACTGTTTAATTGCATGGCCCAGATGAGGCCTGGCACATTCTTTGTCTAGGCAATTTTCACGGAAGTACCTGCTTCCGATGCCGTTTCGCTTCCACACGTGTACGTTACACCTTTAGATTCCACCATTCTGCCAGGTGGTAATCTGGTCATGCCACCTTTGGAGAACGGAATCGCCTTCTCTTATTTTATGATGATTGAGGCTTCTTGGACTTCCTTCCTTGAACTGCTATCCAAACCAACGTGAAGTAGTCCCTATAGTGATCCGTTATCCATGCAAGCAGGAAGGCCATGCGAGGGTTAACATGGTCTGTCATGAAGACGAAGCCGGTCGATGAGGATTGTAATGTTCTGATGGCTTGCCAGGGTTTTAGTAGGACAAAAACAGCCTGTGCCATGGGATCCTCGTCACATCCTACCGTTATTATATTAAAGTATTCACAGTGACGACACAGGTGCCAGCTTGAAATCGATAGTACTGTATGCATTTCATTTGCGGCCAGTTGCCGTAATTGGATTCTTACTGACATCGTCCACAATGTCCATAGTTTGTTTAGCCGTTAAGGAGCGCTTAACGTTTCCAAAGTGCACCACAGGGTGGCGAACTACATCACACCTCAATGACTCTGCAAGGTTCGCACTCTGTTTCCGCTGTTGAGGTTTATTTGGGGGTCCTTACGGCTGGTCTTCCGCCCCCTTTTTATACGCCGGCCCGTTGTACGCTGGCCATTTGTAGCCACCTGTCACGTGATTTTTGCAGACCATACATCTTAGATGCTTAGTGCAGTCGATAGCAATGTGGCTCTTCTCATAGTATTGCAAATAATAGATCTGTCAGGGCGCATGCAGTTCCTATCGTGATGTCCGACGCACATGCATTTCAAAAATCTCTTTGTTTTCTTGGTAACACAAGGGAAGACTTTTTTCAAGCAAACCGAACATCGAACACTCCCCTTACTTGCCTCGAGCAGTTTGTTAGCTATCACTATTTAGAGCCGTATCAACGCCATCTGCTTGCCACCGTATAAAGCCCGACCACGTTAAATTTCGAACATCAAAATAATAGCAGCAAAAAATATTTGCACATAATTCAACAAAACCGATTGTTTATTTCAAAATAATAGACTTACATATATCTACAAAAGAAACAGTTTATTAAGACGTTAATCCTTCTTTCTGTAAAATTCTCGAACTTTCTGTGACGATTCTACACCTTCTCTTGAAATCCTCGGTACCATCTGTTCTCTTCTTAGTTTCTAAGAGTTTCCGCTTAACTAGAGCCCAGTACTCTATTGGGCGAAGTTCTGGACAGTTTTGTGTAATGGCTGTTTTTGGCACGTATTTGACCTCTTGTACCTTATACCATTCCGAACCGACGGATTTCGCATAGTGACAAGAGGCCAAAACAGAGCTGGAGAGTCGTGGCTTCTGATAAACGGTAGCAAACTCTTTTGCAGACATTCCTTTCTCGTACACATCCTTATTGATAGTGCTGGTAGAGACGAAACTATTAGATTTTCGACCACAACTACTTACGGCCTGCCAAATGAAATTCTTCTTCAAGAATTTGGACACTTTCGTTTTCCGAAAATGCTCGGCAACGGTGTTCCTTTGCATTGCAGAATAAAAAGCCAAACCCGGAAGCTGTTTAGAATCTTCGAAAACGTATGTTTCGTTGTCCATTATGATACAGGAAAATATTAGCAGAAAGTCGAGGTAAAGCTGCTTAGCTTTACTTTTTGCAGTGAAATTTTGCTTGTAATCACGGTTGGGCCTTTTTGATTTTGTACGCCTCGAGTCATTGCTTCTTCACTTTTTGTACGTAAGATTTTGACTCAAAACTTTGCGAGCCACATTTTGCACAGAAAGATTGGGATTCTTCTCAATCATGACTATTACCTTCTTGTCCATTTGTCGGGAGCATACTTTTCGAATTGTTGCACTTCCAACCTTCCGATCTACAGTCAAGCACCGGTACTTTTCGGTAGTTGTAGTTTCTTGGCAAGATCGCGTATCAACAAATTAGGATTTTGCTGCCGTTCGTACGAAATCTGTTTGCGCACTTACACTTGATTCTACGACATTTTACTGAATGTAACAAGAATGTTAACATGTTGTACCGTGAAATAACGTAGAATGTTTCAGGTGTCATACAAGTTAAACGTTGCTGCGATCCGTGCAATAATTCATTATCTACACTGAAAGAAAAGTGTCCGAAATTTAACGCCGACAGGCTTTACCTTCCGCAACCGGATTGTCATCGATTCCTCTCCTTTGATGTTGAGTTGATGGATTCCTTTTTTCGTAGATTGCTTCTATTTTCAAATTCACTTTTTCCGTATCTATTGCAAGCCTTTCCAAATCTTCAAAGCTCATCTCTTCAAATTTATTCATGTTTTGAAGTATAATATATATAAACGTAAAGGAAGGTCGCCCTCTGTGTTTGGAGTTTGTTTTTATAGATTACTGCTAATATTAGTAGTTGCGTATCATTCATCCTTAAGATGTGAGTCCAATACCTCCATTGAAGGGCTCTTATTTTTTATAATGGTTTTATCTTTCAAAAACTCTTTATGACTAATATTTTCCTCACTCGTACAACTAGATCGAGCTCGTTTACGATTTGACGTTCATATTTCCTCCATGAGAATGTTGATTTTTCGTAAGTGTTGAAAACCCATATCGTAACTCAATATAGCCCTAAAAACTACTCTTACAACTATAGATCTGAAGTTTTAAACTCAAGTACATTTTGGAGAACCAAGAACATCGCAGAAAGATTCTTAAATATTTATTGTTTATCAATGAGAATTTAATAATACGTATGCATGTGTACTATATCCTATAACAACGCTAATGGTGTAAAGCGTAGGCAATTAATGTTTTTGTCCTGAACTTTTTCATTTTCTAGGTCGTCAACTAAGCCTTAAACTTATTATGTAGGATAGATTTGTCCAAGACAGTGTAAATTTGATTCAGTCTGTGATTTTAACAAAACAAACATGCAATAAACTGAGAAGAGAAGTGCCTGTTGCAGTGCAAATATGCCTGAAGACCTATTTCGTGCATGTCACCATAAAAACCCTCCTGCTACAGCGAAACACAAAGCGAAGACGGTGAACTGGATCTGCTGTGACGGCTGTTCTCTATGGTTCCACACATGCTGTGTCCGTATCAACGAAGCAGTTTTACCAGCTCTATCGCAGTTCTGGTACTTTTGTGCTGACTGCTGCGCTTTTGGCAACATTATCCCAAAACAACCGTCGCCTCAAACGTCCTCGCCCGACGATCTAGAACAAATCACCCAAAACATTGCAGATCTAACCTCAAAAATAGGCAATCTGAAAATTGAACTCGACTGTCTTCGATCGACCAACAAGAAACTTATCGATCGTCTCCAAAGTCGCCTACAGGAAGTCAGCGGAGCAGAAGAGAGGTGTACTGTTCAACGGAAAGCACTAGACGACATTGAGCGTAAGATTGAAATCATCGAATCTGGGGCCAAACTTGCCGGAACCTGTTCGCAAAACATCAACAACCTCAGAATAGCAATAAATAAAGTCCCATGCCGACCTGGAGAAATCGTCCCCGATGTCGTGCGTAAACTTTTCGGCTTCCTTGGCATCTCCTATCTAGTGTCACACGTTGTCAAGTGTTTCCGTCTACCCGTCAAAGCTTCTATCTGGTCTGACCGTACGCTCACCCCTATCATCATCGTCATCTTCGACGATAGGACGATAGCGAAACTCGCGATACAGTCCTTCGCCAATACTTCAGAAGGTACAAAGATGTCAAATTGCACCAAATTTTCGCCGACCTTCCACTAGACTACCGATTTACTCTCAACGAAGTTCTCCCAGTTGCAACCTTCCGGATACGCAACCTAGCACTGAGGCTGAAACACAAGAAGCTGCTGCAGTCCGTGTTCATCCATAACGGTTCAGTTTCCATTCGCCTACCAAATCAGCGTCGCTACACTTCCGTGAAAGACATCAAACATCTCCTCGAACTCAGAAGGCGACAACAACGACTCGTCAGTGTTCTTTGACGCAGTAGGAACGGAGTCTTCTTTCGTTTCGACATCCTAACGCACCAGCAGACAGCCAACTAAACATCACACACCAAAATGTCTAGGGTCAACAACTCCCACCTCCGTATCGGACGCCTTAACATCCGAAGTTTGGAACGCCACATTGGTGGAGTCAAAGTATTACTCGACCGTCCGCAATATCACTTCTTTGCCGTAACGGAAACAATGCTACGACCGTCATCTCTTGTTGGCCCCGTATGAGTTCCTGGATATAATTTTATCCGACACTCTCTCATAGGTGGGCGTAGAAGATCGTTTGGTGGGGTTGGACTGTTGTTCAGAGAGGAATCAAAGCAACGCCAATATTGAAATCCACTACCGTACCAGGAGAGTCCAACACTACCAGATTGGAATTTCTTGCAGTGCAAGCTAAAATCAACAACCACAGCATCTGCGTTGTTGTTGTGTATAATCCATGCGGATCAAACCCGTTATTTGCTCAGCAATACGAAAAACTTCTTTTAGATCTACACGAATTCAATTTCGATAGGATCTATCTAGTTGGCGACTACAACATAAATGTTGCTGCTAACCGCCCCTGCGGCAACGCAGCGGCTCTGACACAAATTCACACCTTCTTCAATCTCATGGTCCTACCAACTGGTGCCACACGCATCACCGAACAGAGTGCCACCACTATCGACCTACTCGTGACTGACTCCCCTATCTCGATCCGTAAGTCGAAATCTCTTTACGGGTGCTCTATCTCTGATCACGAAGTCGTATACCTGATCGCTGCTATACGAGTGCCCCGTGCAACGCCCCAAACAGTGAGAGCTCGATACATGCGAAGCATCGATGCCGTCCGGCTCCAAGCTGACTGTCAAGCAGCTGATCTTCAAGAAATCTACAACACGGATGATGTCAACCGCAAGGTTGATATTACAACAGCAAAACTACAATCCCTCCTCGAAGTACATGCCCCGGAAAGGGTAATTCAAGTACGCGACAAACGAACTCCATGGATTACACGAGACATCGAACAAGCCATCGTAGTACGGGACCTTGCCTATTCGCAGTACGTTCGTAACCCCAATCGTACCAGAGGAAATATCCAGTGGCAAGAATACGAGCGTAACCGCGATAGAGTGAAATCGCTGATCTTCAATGCCAAAATGCAGTATGCTGACCGAAATTTCTCACACGAGCTTCCAGCCAAACAGCTGTGGAGCAACTTGCGAAGAAAAGGAGTTCATAACAACGCAAAGAAGACCATCCCTTCTCACGACTGCGATGCCCATCAGCTTAACCAGTTTTTTACTCAAGAACATCTGTCGCTACAAAACAGTCGTGAAACAATTCCACCATCTCCACCTACTGCTCAACGTCGAAGAAGAATTCAGTTTCCATCGCACCAATATCGGAGAAGTAGCCAGAAAGTTGTTCGAGATTAAATCTAACGGTACTGGATGTGATAGTCTACCAATTTCTTTCGTGAAAATGCTGAGTCCTTTCGTACTCCCTCTGCTGAATCATTTCTTCAATGCAATCATCGCAGCAAAAACCTTTCCATCCTCCTGAAAAAAAAGCAGTTGTAACGCCGATCCCCAAATCGTCAAATGCAGCGGCTCCCTAAGATTTTCGTCCAATAAGCGTCCTTCCAGCGATCTCGAAGATTTTGGAAAAAGTTCTGCTTGCGCAGATATCGAACCAACTCGACATTAACCCACATCTGATGTCCACTCATCAATCAGGATACCGCCGCGGCTTTAGCACTACCACCGCAAGTCGTCAAGCTTGGTGATTCTACGTCCACGGAACTGCAGCTGAAAGATGGAACTCCACAAGGTTCCTGTTTGAGTGCCTTGCTATTTAGCCTTTTCATCAATAGCCTCCCAAATACGCGCAAATGCAAGTGCCAGCTATACGCAGACGACCTAGACTGCAGACGAATAGAAAACGTGATCAATTCCAGGCCACTCACGCATGTGCCAACAGACGACGATTCTTCTGCAGCTCTTACCCCGAACCACTTCCTTCTCGGTTCATCCAACGGAACAAAACCATTGGTTACGAAGTGCACCAGTTCTGCTTCAGGAGAAAACCGCAGTCGGTACTCGTAACCAATGGTTTTGTTCCGTTGGATGAACCGAGAAGGAAGTGGATCGGGGTAAGAGCTGCAGCAGAATCGTCGTCTGTTGGCACATGCGTGAGTGGCCTGGAATTGATCACGTTTTCTATTTCCGTCAGAGTGTTCCGGAGTACCTCGTCAGATGTTTTTTTTCGTTGTGCAAACAGCTAATAGGTTGGTTTTCACCGTTCGTATTATCCGCACCCAGCTTCCGCCCATGTGAGCTGCCAGCGGGGGATTGAACATCCACTCTGTCTCGGAGCTAGTAAACTCTTTCATGATTTCGTCATGGTCGACCACTTCCCTCCGTTTCTTCAGCTTTCGATCCACTCCGACAGAGTTGGTTCCTCGGTCGCTGTAGAATTTTCGGGGTTGGCGACGCCGAGCGACGAAATTGCGGATTGTCATGTTGTAGGAACTAGTCGTTAGCGATTGAGCGACTTCAATGTGTATTGCTCGAGTTGTTAGGCAAGTGGCCAGCATTCCCTAGCGTTTCTCGACTCTTCTGCCGACGACGACTTCGATTGGACCGAAGTAATCGATTCCCGTTTGAGTGAACGGGCGTGAGAACGCTGCTAGATGACCAGGAGGTAGGTCCGCCAAGCATGGGGGATTCGGTGCAGCTTTCTCGATCTTGCATCATTGACAATCCCTACGTGCTTGGTTGTAGCACGAGCGTAGGTGGCTGATTTGGTACTTCTGCCGCAGCTCGTTTATGACTATCTGTACGATTGCTGACGGGACCTGTCCATCTCGACTGACTACCGGTGATGACTCTTCTTTTCCAGGTCTATATATCTGGACCTGTGGATCAGATCGAGAGACTAGTCGATTACATCAACCAAGACTTGAAGTCAATCAAAAACTGGACCACTAAACTTGCTAACGCTGAACTCTAAAAAATCCCAAGCCATCTTATTTAGCAAAGAAGCACTTGCCCCAAAAAACGATATCGTCTTCTTCGGTGAAACCATCCAGCTCACCGATAAAGTAACCAATCTAGGACTCGTCATGGACAAGGAGCTCAACTGGGCCCCCAAGTCAACGAAGTGGTTAGGAAGGTCTACGGCACATTCCAAACTTTTAGAAGGTTCGAGAGTGTACTCTCGCTGCCCACAAGGAAAAAACTTGTCCAAGCTGTCATCGTACCTCTGTACACATACTGTGATATCCAGGGCTGACAGCAGCGCTGAAACAGCAACTACATCGTAGTTTCAAGGCAGCCGTACGTTTTGTTTACGGCATACGCAGACGTGACACCACAGCAGATGTTCGTCATACGATTATGGGCAGAGATCTCCACGAAAAAGGTTAATCTGTGCATTTGCTGCTTCATACGGCGCGATTACCATCGTGAATTACCTGCGTACTTACTTCAACACCTTCAACCGGGAATCAACAACCGAGCAAAATCCTTCGTCCTACCACATCATTCAACCTCGGGCGCAAAGAGTGTAGTCATCAGTGGTGCATCCACCTGGAACCATCTGCCTTTAGCCGTCAGACAACAACCAACTGCAACAACATTCAAGAAAGCCTACCAAGAACTGAACTAAATATGTCGAACGTTTGTTAATAAGATAATTACTCTTAGATATAACTATAGCTTCAATAATCAAACTTCCCTTGTTAACTTCCTTGACCCGAGCAATAGTTTTTGTAACTAACAGGCTGCCGTTTAAATAAACTACAATTACAATTTCAATTTTATACAGCCTCTTGGGGCCATTAGGCTTGAAGGGGTTAATATACTTTTAAAGACAAGGCATAATATTTATGAACTTTTCAATATAATAAGACCCGAAATCGACAATGGTTTCTTTAAAAATTGATGCGTAGAAGTAATATTAACTGGCGACTGGTGTTAAAAACTTGAAAATCTTTTGAGAAACGAGTGAGATATTAACGTTCAAAACTTGACCACTCTTCGTGACGGTCGCAATGCGATAAAAAAGAGTATCCCAGTACAGAAAACAAAAAAGGTTTTCCTATGTCATTAATAGAATTGTTTGTACTTAAGGTTCCAAAAGCTAGGAGCTGACCTTGAATGTTAAGGATTTAGCTCTGAAACTTGAAGCTATACCAAAGAGACGAATGTAGTCCACCCCAGACGATCTCTGACACTTAGACAAGAGAGTGAGTTCCTTTGGCCTAGACCGTCTGGTTAGCCAGCAACAAACGAAACAAACATCTGCATCTTGTGCAAATGATGAAGGATTTCATTTGTAGAGACACTCCTGTTTTACATCATCAACCGACTTCCAGTATAATCAATTAAAATAATTGAAATCCCGTACAGATTTGAAGCTCGTTATAAAATTAAATGTATTTCAAGGAAAGAGCTTACCCGAGGTTTTCATATGCCAAGAGTTGTCATCAGCAAAACGATCATCCAGGTCCGTCCAGTGTGTTCTGAATTTCAAATCTGGTCGTTTGAACCTGCTACCTAGTTCTGCTTTGGTGTAACTGGAACTGTGTAACTTTATAAAATCAGCAAACAAACGGCGCCAACCCCTGCTTAATAGGACATCCGTAACCTGGACACACATTTTAAACACAAAATCACGGGAGTTCAATTTACAAAAGCACTCATTTGTTAGAAACTTCAAAGTTTATTTTTTCGAATGCTAAAATTTGTTTGCTGGTGAGGGACTGAAAAAAAAATGTGACAGCTCACGCAAAACTCTGAGAACTTAACCCCAGGACGTTTCATTTTCCTTGCATACGCACACACTCTCATTGTCGATTCATTTCCACCCGGTCCTTCACTGACGTTTAAGGCCAACGTCGCTCGAGTCTCGCAGGTACAGCACGGCGCGGGGTATATTGGTAGTGCTACGGGGTCCGCACACCAATCGTTGTACAAGATCTTATGAGTAGTGTTCAAAAGAGAGTTCGTGCATTTAGGTATGCTAATGAAATTGAATAAATCAAACATAAGGGAAGTAAAATAACATGTTTTGTTTTATTTTCTGAAAGTTTTTTTGTGATGCAATTTGATTCCGTACACCCTTTAGTCCGCAGCATGATCTGTTATGCTCTGTCTGACTGCAGATTTGACAATAAAAAAGAAGAAGTAAATCATTGGCGGTCAATCATGATCATGATTTCGTAAAGTTGTACCTAGTTATGCCATGTTAAGTTTGGATTAGCTTATAATAATCTAATGTAATCAGTAAAAATTACAAAACATCTCACCATAGCTACAAATCAGATGCATCAATTTCCGCTATCCACAAGTTTGAATTACCATAACATTAGACCATCTTCCACTGACGTGTGGAAAACGCTGCACGTCACGAGGCTCAGAAACTCATTGAAATGCTAATCTAGATACGATAATAATAATTATTAAACTATATTAAATAATGGACTCGGGTGGTGGAAAGCTCAGTCAATTCGCACCGACACAAACAAAACGGACCGATCCGGGTTGAAGTATACGCTAAAATTGTGTCAGCCAACCGATCGGGAGAGATAGAAGGCGAGTAGCCGTTTTCGGGATTGCACTCAACTGGAATTTGATACCGATCGGATCACTCACTTCAAGGGGGACCGAAAGTCCGATGGAAAGCGAACACCGAATGGTGGGGGCTGTAAAGGCATTTTTCCTACCCTCGGGTGGCAATGGTCGTAAGTCAAAATAAATGTTGCCTCACGATGAATGGTGGTTGATTTTGGGATTTTCTTCTGGCATCCTTTGTTGACACATTTTTGTTTGTGCGTTTTGCCGCGGAAAAAATGGGTGCTCAAAATTGTAGACTCGCCTGCCTGCCTGCCGAACTGATATAACAGAAATTACCACGTGCATCACCACGACCGATATGGTTAACGGAAGGCTGACCCGGGGCCAGGGAGGGGGAAACCTGTTAAAATGTAAAAATTTTAATAATAGTTATTACCGTGTCGATGAATGCTTGATGGTACTTTTAACAATCAATTTGCAGCGTTCGTAACGGCAGCCGAGTCTGATTGAAAGCAGAGTATGTGATTTATCAATCAGAAATCTGCACTGATTCGTGATGGGTCATGGAACCTTTCCGTTCGGTATCGTTTCAAAGGGGGTCTTACATTTTCCATGCACTCAAGAGATTCATTTAGCGTGTAACAATGTAAAACAAACTAACCGTTTCGATTTACGACCATTTATAATCACCTCGGGCAAGATAAATCGTTGTCACAAGCGACAATGTTGTCTATTTAAAAAACATGAGCAAACAATACTGAACTGACACTTAGTCCATTCGCCATCACTGGCATTTGGTCAACGAGTGGGAAGCAAGTTGCTGCTGCTGCTGTTGATGTTGGGGCTGACAAATGATCGTAATCATTTAGGGACAAATACAAAAACCGTACAGACATCCTTCTGCGGATCATTAACCACAGGTTGACCGAAGCAAAGTAGAAGCATTAGTGGAAAAATTAGCAACGATGAAATTTTTATACTTGTACTCAATCCACGAAGAGCAGCGTGATGTTTGTTTGATATGATTGGACATGACGGGTGGCTTCCTAGTAATTAAACTCGTAACGAGGTGTTGACGTTGATTCGTGTTTTTCTCTGTTGGAACGCGGAAGGTAATACTATTCTTAGGGACATGGAGGAACTATAAAATGATAAAATATTGCATTCAGAATAGAAGAACCTGTATGGCGTTCACTTCCACAAGCCAAATCGCCACATTTTGATGAACGACGAGACGTACGTCAAATTGAATTCCAGAACACTTCCGGGATTGCAATTTTTCAACGCTGAGCAGAGGACAGATGTGCCTGATGATGCGCAATACATATGACCCGAAAAATTTGAGAAAAAGGTTTAGGTGTGGCATGCCGTTTGCTCCTGTGGCTTGAGGAATTCTTCATATTTCACAACGGGCACAATCAATGGTGAAAATTACAGAAAAGAATGCATCAAAAAACGGTTTCTTTCCATCTACCAAAATCATGCGGATCCTCCATTATTTTGGCCGGATCTGGCTTTTTTTCACTACGCTTCTACTACTTTGAAGATGCTCAAGAAGGAAATAGTCGATTTTAGTATTATTATTTTTTTCAACCATTCTCCTGGGTTGGGTGTTGTAGATGCAATGGAAGCGCCAGAAAAGCTGCCTTGGGTATAGCTGGCTTTTCAACTATCGGTCTCTGGCCAAGTCCTTACGATCAGGAAGGGATTGGAGGAAAGTGTTGATTAGATGTCTACTTAATAAGATACTGAGAACTCATGCTATCTTCAAAGTCACCTGGAGTTGGAAAATGGATGAAATTATGCAGCAGGATTTCCTTGGCCAGAAAGCATATGTAATGGGTGTCCACAGTGAAATTGCATCACTTTTAACTCGTTCGCAAAAACAAGTCTCTCTACTGATTGTCATGAAATATTCAACGAATAAAATACAATGTACAATCTCAGTTAAAGTATTTTTAATAATTGTATTTCTTCATTTTTTTCCGCTTTCAACCATGACTTCAACATTTCCTGTTCTGTAGTGACAAATTTAGGATGCTTACGAAGTTCGTGCTTCATTATAGCCCAATATTTTTCAATTGTCTGCAACTCAGGAGGGTTTGGGGGCACGCACCTTCGGCACGAAATTGATACCATTCGTATCACTCCAAAACATCCTTGGAATTGTGACAAGAGGCTAGGTTCGACCCAAAAATTGTAGGAACATTGTGTGTTTTGAGAAACGGAAGCAGTCGTTTTATCAGGCATTTATTCACGTATACTTGACCATTTACAGTTGAAGTTGTCACGAAAGGCTTGCTCCGTTTAGCACACCAACAAATCCCCTACCAAATCATGAATTTCTTGGGGAACTTTGGCACTTGCTGTTTCCTGAGAGACTCTGGAACATCGAACTTGTCTTTCGCAGTCACATACTGGTTGCCTGGAATATGTTTAAAGTCCGCTTTTACGTGTGTTTCATCGTCCATGATGCAGCAGTGTGGTTTCGTCAACATTTTTGTGTACAGCTTACGCGCACATGTTATAGCTGTGCTAATTCTGTTTTTCATTACAGTTTGGAACTTCCTGAATTTTGAATGAACGGAGCCCGTCTCGTTTCTTGGCTTTCTGCACGAAACTTTTAGTCAAGTGCAGCTTTTTCGCGACATCCCGAACGGAACAGTTAGGTATGCGTTTAAAGGCAGCAACCACTCACTTGTGATCCTTCACACAGTACGGAACACTTTTTCTACCACTCACCTTCTTCCAATCGACAGTTAACATTCCTCGAAACGTTTTGTGACACAAGACACTGTAGACTGGTGAATGTTCAACATCTTTCCGATGGCTCGGAGCGAAAGAAGTAGGTTGTCGAGGTGCGTGTGCAAAATGTTCTCGCGCACTTGCTATTCCTTCGACTCCATCTTCGAAACTACGCAGTGTAAACAGTACCGTCCGTTTTGCGATATCTTTGAACGTTTTTGAAATATAAGCCTCAACAATGCACTTACGCCAACATATTTGAAGTATCACAAGCAACATCTTTGCTGTACAAAATTATAAACTGAACAAAAGCAGCGAGTAAGAGGGCGAGAGAAGGAGGGAGATTTAGAGAGAGAGAGAGAGAGAGAGAGAGAGAAATAGAAAGAGAGAAATAGAGAGAGAGAGAAATAGAGAGAGAGAGAAAGAGAGAATGTTCTTATAATTGAGAGTGGATCATGGATCTTGAACATATTTAAACGTGTTTATATATTGATTAATATTGAACTCATAAATTACATGTCATGTCGAATACTGATTAACAATAGTAGTTTTCTTCAAATTAGCAAAGTTTACAATAAGGTTTAGGACGTGGTTTTCGTTTTGAGCTATGGGATGTTCAACAGATCTCTGATTGGATCATCTCTCTTCCTCGCAGATTTTTTATTACCGAGATTGGCTTTAATCGATCATTGCCGAGATTAGCTTTAATCGAGGTCCTGTCGTTCTATATCAGGAAGGCTTTAATCGAAAATGGCGAGACCAACAAGTTCTTTGCTCAGATACCACATGTGTAAAGAAAACTTATTTTTACCACTGCTTGCAGCAGCCAAATTAATCAATAGAAAGAAAAGATCAATAGAAGATTTATTTTTGGTGCCAACGTAGGACGAGTTGCTGGATACCAGGTCTCAATATACATTGATACCAGAAACGTACAATTATCCAGAAATCCTGAAGTTTCCTTCCTTGTAAGTTTGAATTGCGCTCGAAATAGCCATACTTTCAACTAGAAATAAGAAGATAAATAAGTATTTTCCATTTAATTCCAACTTCCATGGCTTATCTTGACAGATACGCAGCTATGCGTCTACAATGTGCAGACTTCGTCAGTGTCTCGTACTAACAGTTCGACTCGTTATTGGTATCGAGACACTGAAGAAGTCTGCACATTGTAGACGAAATACGCGAATCTGTCAAGATAAGCAATGGAAGTTGGAATTAAATCGAAAATGCTAATTTTTCTTGTGATTTCTAGTTACAGGTATTCCACTAAACAGCTCAAACTCTCTAGGATTCATACTTTCAAGTTATAAATGGCTTTTGCCATCCACCTAGCAGCATGAATTGCACACTTATAGCATTATTGCTATTAAGAAAGATAATAGTTAATTCAAGCAATTCCAGGTAATCGTCGCGAGGTAAACTATCACACAGAACGAGCCATCAGATTGATTCAAGATTATAATGGTAACAACTCAAAACGAAAACCACTTCCAAAATTTTATTGTAAACGTGATCTTTCATAACCAAAACTTTGCTAATTTGAAGAAAAGTACTATTGTTAATCAGTATTCGACATGACATGTAATTTATGAGTTCAATATTAATTAATATATAAACGCGTTTAAATATGTCAAGATCCATGATCCACACTCTCAATTATAAGAACATTCTCTCTTTCTCTTTCTCTCTCTCTCTCTCTCTCTCTCTCTCTCTAAATCGACCTCCTTCTCTCGCCCTCTTTCTCTCTGCTTTTGTTCAGTTTATAATTTTGTGATACTTCAAATATGTTGGCGTAAGTGCCAACACACATTCATTGTTGAGGCTTATATCTCAAAAACATTCAGAGATATCGACATTTTGCACTAAGGCCCATTTCGGCACCTCTAAACCTTAACGAAAAAATCTGAAATTTTAGTATGTCATCTGATGGACCCTAAAGATCATTTTCCACATGGGAAAACATGTGCCCGATTATTTTTTTCAAATAAGCCCCACCCTATTGGGGCGTACACAATTAAAATTCAAGACGTCATTAGGAAGGACAATTTATATTGTTTAACATATGTGAAAACTATACATATATTATTTCTGTATCTTGAGAAAATTACATTTGAATCTGGAATGGTTTTAGAAGAAAAACTTCAATAACTATTGATTGGTTAAAGCTAGCGGCAAAAATAATATATCAAAATACGCGCCTTCAAAAGTTTTACAACTCGTTTCAACAAAATATAACGATGAAAATTGAAATAAAAAAGTTAGGAGAGAAAAACTTTTTTCTAGTGTACACCCTAAGTTGACGAGGGAAAAGTTGCTCTAAATCGGTCAATTTTCAAGCTACAAAAAAAAATTATATGTAAAAATTCCATGAAATTTTTTGCGCTCCAACTTTGCCCAATAATGTAAACGTCTATTTCTGCAAATGAAAAAGTTAGTTTTTGTATTTCCGTAAAAGTGGGGACCACCTTAATTTTAATCAATTTTTTATAGGCTTTCGTTTTTATTTCAAGTTTCACCACCACTTTTTTAAGGGCAAAAATTTACCGATTTAGAGCAACTTTTCTCTCGTCAACTTAGGGTGTACCATAAAAAAAAAAGTTTTCTGTCCTAACTTTTTTATTTCAATTTTCATCGTTAAATTTTGTTCAAACGAGTTATAGAACTTTTGAAGGCGCGTATTTTGATATGTTATTTTTGCCGCTAGTTTTGGCCAATCAATAGTTATTGAAGTTTTTCTTCTAAAACCATCTCAGATTTAAATGTAATTTTCTCAAGATACAGAAATAACATAAAGGGTGTATTCGATAAAAATGGCACACACATATATACTCATCAAAATTAAACTGATTATCGGATTTTCTTGAAATTTTCAGGAAATGAAGAACTACTAATGAGTTTTGATTTACAACATTTGTTTTATTCAATTTCGTCTCCCATCCCGAATGCCCACACCTTCCTTTTCACTCCACCCATCAAATTTTGTACAACCGATTTTCCCAGTGTTTTTGTTGTTTTTACCCAAATTTTCTTCAATTCTAGCTCTGTTTTTATAGTTTTGGGATGTTTGCGAAGTTCCGTTTTCATAATTGGCCAGAATGTTTCAATTGGACGAAGTTCCGGTGAATTTGGTGGGTTCATATCCTTTGGCACAAAATTGACTCCGTTGGCTCGGTACCACTCCAATACGTTTCGAACGTAGTGGCAGGATGCTAGATCAGGACAAAACAGAGTTGATCCTTTGTGCTTCTTAATGAATGGCAAGAGATGCTTCTTAAGGCACTCTTCCGTGTAAATCGCACCGTTTATAGTTCCGGATGTGATGAAGGGAGCACTTATTTCACCACATCCGCAAATCGCCTGCCAGATAGAAACTTCTTTGCAAATTTCGATAGTTTCTTCTTTCGAACATCCTCCGAAACATCGAACTTCGACTTGGCAACCAAATATTCTTGCCCAGGAAGTTGACGGAAGTCGGCCTTGACGTATGTTTCGTCATCCATCACGATGCAACCGGATTTGGTGACCAGCTTCGTGTAAAGTTTCCGGGCGCGGGTTTTCGCAGTGATGTTTTGTTTTTCATTCCGGTTTGGGGCTTTTTGCACTTTGTAAACATGTAACCCAGCACGCTTCATGGTTTTCTGCACAAAACCGACTGACACCTTAGACTTTTTAGCGACATCTCGAATTGACATGTTTGGACGGTTCTTGAATTGTTGTACGACTTTCCTGGCCATTTTACTGTCCATTGGACCACTTTTACGACCACTCCCTTCGCTCCTTGAAGGTTCTTATTACACGAGACACAGTTGTATTTGCAATTCCAAACCTTTTAGCAATCCACCGGTGGGACGCCTCTGGATTTTGATTGTGAGTGCACAAAATTTTCTCACGGACAATTTCTTGTTTCGACGACATGACTGGAACTACTGAATGTACAACTATGAAACTTGGCAGATGTAAATAATACACTATGGATAAGATCTACTCAAATTTCTAGGTTTTTTACTCATACGATTCAAAAGTTAGAGAAGATTTTCTGTGTGCCATTTTTATCTAATACACCCTTTATCTCTAGTTTTCATTGGCTTGTATCATAATGGACGGCGAAATATACGTTCTCGAAGACTTTAAACTGCTTCCGGGTCTGGCTTTTTATAACAGCATCTCCGGACAAAGAAAGTGTCCAAGTTCCCGGAAAAGTATTTGATTTGGCTGGCCATTTGTAGTTGTGGTCGAAAATCTAAAAATTTCATCTCTACCGGCACTATCAATAAGAATGTGTACGAGAAAGATTGTCTGCCAAAGCGTTTGCTACCGTTACTCAGAAGTCACGACTCTCCAGCTCTGTTTTAGCCTGATTTGGCCTCTTGTTACTATGCAAATTCCGTCCTAGAATGTTCTTTGGTACAAGAGGTCAAACACGTGCCAAAAAACAGACAATCTTCGTCAAAATGAGAAGTACTGGGCTCCTGTTAAGCGAAAACCCTTCGATACTAAGAAAAACGCAAATGGTTCCAATGATTTCAAGAGCATATCGTCACGTCTGAGGATACCGTCCGGAACCTGATGGTGGATGTACCACAGACAGTTCGAGAATTTTACAGTTTTCACTTACTTAAAATTGTTTTTATTTGAATTATTTTTGACTTACATCCCATTTTCACATTCTAATTGACTTTCCCTGAAGGCTCTACAGCTTCTATTTAACATTTAATTTTTAGTTTTAGTTTCTTTATTTCACTTGGAAGTTCATTCATAGATTAGCTCTTAGGGCATTGTTGTTTAAAGTTTGATAACCTACCTAATCTAAAACTATAGCTACAATTTGAAAATCCAAGGGGTGGGAATCAGATTCCCCATGATCTGGTGATCCGATGTCAGGCAGCAGACCCTGTACCGATTGATAGACTCACTAAAGCGATCGTCGAGCATTTCTACCTCGGCCAGACGGTGGAGCTCAGATGTTCTTGCCCTCGGAGGTATGTTCAGGATCATCCTCAGGAACTTATTTTGAACACGCTGGAGATTCAGGTGATGTGTTTTAGGGCAACTCTCCCAGATTGGCATGCCGTAGTCGATGACTGGAAGTATGATTTGCTTGTAAACAGCAAGCTTGTTTTTCAGGAATAATGTAGACCTCATGTTGATCAACGGGTACAGTAACTTCAATAGAACGTTACTCTTTGTGACAGTTTTGTCAACCTGCTCCCTGAAAATAAGCTTGCTGTCTATGGTAACGCCAAGATAGACTGATGATTTGGCCTATTCCACCGTTGTGTTGTTTAGGCTAATTTTAGTTCCTCTGGCGAAACTAGTTTGGAAAAGTTGGAGTGTGGAAAAGGATTACCTGGGTCTTCGCTGCGTTGATATAGATCTTCCATTCAGTGAAGTATTCTGACAGGACATTTAAGCTTCGTTGCAGTTTTGCTGTAAGCGCTTTTGTTACCCTACCATTGTGAACGACTGCGGTATCATCGGCAAACAACGACAGAGATCCATTTTCAGGGAGCTGGAGTATGTCCGAGGTTAGAAGGTTGAACAAAAGTGGACCTCGTATACTTCCCTGCGGAACACCGGAAGAGATCTCCTGTGCATCGAAAACTGCACCTTCTAGCGAAAGACGCAATGTCCTGTCCGACAGATAATTTTTAATTATCTTCACCAGGAAGACAGGATGTATGTTTTTAGCTTATAGACCAGGCCATCGAGCCACACGTTATCAAAGGTCTACTCAGTATAGAGAAGGGCCATGACAGATGATTTCGCAACAGACTTGTGCCGCCTGAGGATGTTGGTTACTAGGTCGGGAAAGAAGCCGACGGTGGATTCCGATCTCAAACAGTTTCTATACTCCTGAGAGAAGGTTGATGGGCCTATAGCTCTTAGAACACGAAGGATCTTTCCCAGGTTTCTGGATGGAAATTACTTTGGCTGACTTCCAACACGAATTGGCCATGGCTTAGTTTTTTTTTTATTTTTTTTTTGTCAAATTCCAGAACAGGAGAAAGCGGATCTTGTCAGAAGCACGATTAGGAGAAAAAATATTATTCTTAAGGTCCACCATTCTGGCCTTATTCATTTTCGTCACTCGATTACAGTGACTTTTCAGCGTTGGCAAACCAGTTCGCTGATATTGCGTTTGGATGGCGTTTCGCAACTGTACGTGGGCTTGGATAGCGGCTGGAGGAGGACCCAACAACATGGACGAAACGAAGAAAACACAGAAGAATGCGAATCTGTTCGCTAAAGGCGGCCTAGTGAGGTCCCCACCGCGTAAAATGGTAGGATCGGGCGTGAGCGACACGTGCGGTAGTGTAACGGCATCGGAGGCCGGTGTCACCAAGCTAGGCGTGGCCATGGATGGGCCAGGACTCATCTGGGCCATGGATAGGATGCGAAAAACCCTTCCTAAAGTGTTGGAGGTATCTAAGCAATTGGACACGATTATCGACTTCACGTCGTCGCGCAACAACCTTGCAAAGGACCTCAAACTGAGCCTTCTGAGGCTACGCATGAAAGGAGAGAGAAGAGCTGGAGGCCAAGCTCCTAGCCGAGCAAAGTGCCAAAGAGTTGGCACGGCTAGCAGCCACCTCGAGGGCGAGGGAAATAGCATATAAGCATACCCAGACGGAAGCATCCGTCTCGGTCGGAGAGTCCACCCATGGCGGCAGGGACCTCCAAGTGGGCTAGGCAGTCCCCGGGTGAAACGTCACCTAGCGCTTCCAAGAAGCATATCGTGTCGGAATCCCCAGAAGGGAAGCGAACCTACGCGAACGTGGTGGTGGGGTTTGAGGGTTCATCCTCGCGACCAGCTCCGGCTGCCCACAAAGAGAGAGGTCCCAGCGCTAAGCTCAGTGTGACAGACGCGACACCCAGCTCATGAGTTGTCTCAAGCGCCGAAGGGGGCTTGAGTGGCAGGGCCCCAACGACAACAGACATAACCAGCACGGAAGCAGACGCTAGTGCTAGGAGGGGGACGAGTGACGACCCCAGGCGTGGCAGGGAGAGCACCTGGAATAAGGTCTGGAAAAAGGGAAATAGGAAGAAAAAAGATAAAGTTAAGCGACAGGTGGCCCGCAAGCGTAACCACGGAGAGGCCCTCATCGTCAAGACCTAGGCGTCAAAGTACTCGGAGGTCATAAAAGCGATGCGCGGGGACGCTAAATTGG